>LKNJ01000037.1:0-212695 GCA_002120245.1 Maccullochella peelii
AGTAGTAGGCCAGCGAAAAACGTACGGAAGTAGAATAAGAAGAAAAAAAAAAAAAAAAAATAAAGAACAGGATAACAATAGTGTGAATGCTGAATCAGCATTCCCACTAAAAAGACTAACTTTAGAAGATCTACTGAGACCCAGTGGTGGAAAGTAACTAATTTACCTAAGTACTCTACTACTACTAGTACAATTTTGAGGTACTTGTATTTTACAAACTTATTTCTATTTTCTGTTTTCTTTATACTTCAACTTCACTACATTTCAGAGGGAAATATTATACTCAATATATGATAACTTTAGTTACTTTGCAGATTCAGATTAATCATTTTAAATACAATCTACAAATAAATTATGATGTATTATAGATTAAGACTTCATTGATCCTCAGGGTAAAATTCACAAGCTAGGTAGTAGCAGTATATAAAGTGATGAACATTTGCCCCAGTTACCAGCAGCTACATTAAAGTGTTGTACACATCAATAATTATGGTCTAATAGCAAACGTTAGTCTGGAATGGGCAATTCTGTATGAGTACTTTTGCTTTTAATGCTAATACTTTTGTACTCTTAAGGAAAATTTTGAATGCATGACTTTTACTTCTAACAGAATATTTATAAACTGTGGTATTGCTACTTTTACTCAAAAAAGATCTGAGTTCTTCCATAACTGCTGAGACCACATCCCCACAATAATAATGACTAATAATCCCTTCTTCAGTGCTTTCTATCTCTAAACTTCACTGATGAGTTAAACTTTTTTGGAACTTGAAAAAGTTAAAATTCAATGGTCTGAAACAGTTTATTAGAAATGTTTACCTAAACTCCAACAGCATAAAACAAATGCAAAAGTGTTCAACATGTGTTGCATCAAACACACAAGCCTCCAAAGCATAGTTCTAGTGTATCTGATCGACAAACATGTATAACCTGTATTGTTTAAACAATCTGGAAACTTTTGGTAGACTACATAGGATTTCTGCCCTCACCTCTGGAAGAAAAATTTATTTTTGTACCTGCTACAATGTGCAATGTTTTGTACATTGGCATAGAGAAACAAACTCACCTTTACAAAGGTATGACTATACGTTAAGATTGTACCACTCTACTACCTTATCTCAACACAAACTGTAAGTTGCACAAGCATATGTGTTTATTTTAAATGCTGAAATATGTTTAAAAAATGAAATTACTGTTAAATATTTGCAGCTGTCAGCATACATTGGAAAATCCATTTCAAGCGGACCTCCTCCGTTTTTAAATTAACAAACAAAATAAGTGCAATTTACAATACAAACATTAAAAGGGATTTAAAAAAATCTATTTTTGAAAATAGGCATTTTGAGTGTTTTTTTCTTCATTAGAAATCACATAACCTGACATTGCAAAAAAACAAGAGAGAGAAGGTGTAAGACATCAGCACATCCCATTACAGTCATTAAAGTCAATGAGCAATAACATTTCATTTGAACAGAATTGTCCATGCAGAACAGAACAGCAAAGCACAGCACTGTATGTCGCTATGGATCTCTGTGCATGTCTGTATCCAACAGTAAATCCCCGTGACTCCCTTGAGGGGTTTTCGCTTAGGAAACTGCGTAGAGAGATGAGGTTTCTTCTCCAACATGGCTGCCAACTCATGTCTAGTCTCTCTCTTCAACCGAAGTATAACTCGCAATGTTTACTACAGAGATGGCATCCACATTCGTCTACTCAAGATCGGGCATTTCTGGAAGAGAGACAAAATTAAAAAAGTGATGTGTGTGAGGATGTGATTAGACATTTGAATTTGATCATTCACCTATTAGTAATAACATAAAAACGAGAAAAGAAAAATTGCATTTAAAAAGGTAGTTCCTAATAAAAGGTAGTTCCTAATAAATTAATTATAAGGCCTATTAAAAGGGATGACACTACTACCACAGGATTTTTGGATAGAGTGCTGCCATATCCAAACTAATACCTAAACATACCCATTTGTGATTTCATGGCTAAAGTTAACCATCTTTTACTTAACTCTTAATTATAGCCATTTTTGATTGAATAAAATTACTTCCCCTTCAAGGACAGAAATATACAATTGAGTCCTTTCTAACATAATATCATCATCACCATACTATGTAGGAGGATCTTTGTCCCCAAACATTTTATAGCATACACAGATCCTACAATGAGCCATGTTTGCGCGTGTTTGGCAGTGCCTAGCATTATGACTGTCCCCTTCTGTCTTCTCACCCCATGGGATCTAGTGACTACCGATTACAAATTACAAGACAGCTCTTTTAGAATAGTACTTACATTCATCGTCGCTGTCTGCAGAGTCATGCTGCAAAACAAAGCAATAACAATAACAATTCTTCATGCTCTGATTTACCTGGTAAGCTCCACTTGATTAAAATGTATCCAAACAAAACACCTGTCTCTGATAGAGGATATGACGCACATAAAAAAGGACTATGTATTTATTTATTTATTTATTTTTTTAAACATACCTCCTCATCTGCACCATCTAAATCAGGTAGATCATCCCCTCCCATGCTGTTCATCATCTGGAAAAATGCACAGAGACAATCAACATGTCAGCACTACAGTATATCTGGACACACTTATTTTAGGCAATGTTCAATATGCTTACCTCTGAGAATTTGTCAAAACTTGACAAATCCTCATCTGAGTCATCTTCCCAGTCTTTCCAATTATTGAAGTCCACACTCAGCCAGTTGCACTAAGACAAGATAAACTCAAGAGTTTAAGTAAGGAAATATTAAGCATGTAATCAATTTATTCCAGCTGTTTTTTCAGTGTTGATATTTACTTGGCTGTTTAGCGAGGTGTTGGCATGCTATATTATCACCAATTTTAGAGTAAAGAATTTTCATGCTTTTAATCATACTTACCAGGACTAAGCAGTCAGGCGCAAGTTTTATTAATATGTTAGTTAAATAAATGAGCTAACAGCTTATTTTCAGATTGATGGCAATTAAATTGGCAGTATCTGGTTTTCAACAAGCCTGTACCTGAACTGCCAAGTGATTAATTTCTGTGGCTTGACAAGCTTCTTTTTTTTTTAAATTAAAAGAATGAAAGTTACCTTTGTCTTGTCTTTGGTAAGTCGTGGCCATGATTTCCCAGCCTCTGCCTTTCGTAAACAACACAACACAGACCTGTCAGTGCGTCTGTGTTTGGATCCCTGCATGGAACAGAGAAAGTTTGATGAAGGCTTTGAAGGAATTAAAGACATGGAAGAACTGCAACTATGGCTACAGGTGACAAACATACTTTGGGGTCAATCTCCCCAAAAAGGTCCACTGTATTCTGGTGTTTGATATTATCTGTTCCACTGAAACACCTGTATGGTAAAAAGAAAAGACGTCACAATATTTCCTTTACAACTTCCAACAATAAATGATAACCAATAACTGTTTTTAAATTTGTGTTTTCATAATTCTGTTCATACACTATACCACATATCAGGGCCCTGTCCCCGAAAAGCATCTTAAGGCTCATCTTTTCTTTAAGATGATTCTGGGAAATGGGGCCAGTTAGCCATAGGGATAAGAAAATAATCACAAATATTACAATTTAACGTGCTATTATTGCAACTTACTTGAAATCAAATTTGGACTTGTCGAAATTTACTTGCACATCTTTGCTGTCCTCCACGCAGAACTCTACGAAGACAGAGTCCCGTCTGTCATACCACTTAGCTGCTGCAGGCTGCCTAATAAAGAGTAGAAAGGGGGAATAAGTGACATTAAGACAATCCAACATCATTCCAGATTCATTCTAATCTCATATGGCAATTATTCAAGAGTGTCCCGCTTGTTAATATTAGTTGGGCATATAAATTTAACAGCCAGGGGTGGTTATTCTGGCCAGCGTGTATAGGGTGCAGTACATTTGAGGTCACATTTAAATCATGTTGAGGAAAGCTTCATTCATTCACTCCAGATTAGCATGAGAGCCTCTGAAGTGTCCTTCACCTCTTTACGTAAAAGCAATAACTGCTCTGAAAGAAAAACTTGATTATAAGGCCTTTACTCAGAATGGTGCACCTGCTAACATATTACAGATATTACACATATAACAGAGCAACAATTAGATTATCATAATGAGAGGGGATCGATAGTAAGCTTTATGGTTATTTGGACGTCAACCACAGTCAGGAGAAAACTGTCTGAATGAAAGCAGCTTGTGTTACGTGTATCGCTGACAAGTGAAAATTGGCGTTAGCTAAAGGGAAATCTTCCTTACTAATCATGACACCATGTTTTTTCAGAGCTAACGTTAACGTTACCCTTATCGTGTTGGTTGACTTTAGCCTGCTAGCTAACGATAACTGAGCTGATGTACA
Organism: Maccullochella peelii; assembly: GCA_002120245.1. NCBI lineage: Eukaryota > Metazoa > Chordata > Actinopteri > Centrarchiformes > Percichthyidae > Maccullochella > Maccullochella peelii. The sequence goes on from LKNJ01000037.1 coordinate 4,355, forward strand.
CAAAACAAGCCGGGAGTTTATCAGTTTATAGGACACGGTGGTGCCAAATTATATTATGTTGAATGGCTGTCGGTGGATTTAACGATGTGCGGTTTTAGTCTTGAAAGCGGTGAAAGTATGACTGCGCCGCTGAGGCTAACTCGTGTGCTTAGCTCAGTTAGCTAAGTTAATGTTAGCTGGCTGATCCGCAGTATACCATACTAGCAAGACTTATAGCTAGTTAGCACCTACGACCGTTAAGAACTACATATTAAACTCAAGACTTACATCTCCACTGTTTTAGCAATTAAACTCCCTCGTAGGACCACGATATAGATAATAGTGAAACCTAGCTGTAGTGTCCGGCAAAAATGATAACGGAAACCTAAACTCTGTTTGCAACAGATAAACTGGTGTCTCTCCAAACATCGCGTGTTTTCCTTGTTCTCTCGTGACGTGACGTTTCGTTTCGCCCGCCTACTACGAGCGTGGGCACTGGTGGCAGACAATTCTAGAAGGAGTGCTCAGTGTTCCAACGCAGCACAACAGCTCCACCTCCAGTGTTGCTCCGTAATAGACACACTCCTACCTGTGTTGAGACACCGTTTGTGAAACACACTACCTGATCATAAAGAAAGTGACTGCCTGATAGTTATATGAATACAGTCATAGGCGCCTGAGCAAGTGGAGCAAATGCATCCCCATTATTCAATTGGGGAGGGGGGAGGGGGGGCGGCAAAGTTATGCTTTTGCTACCCCACTTAAGGTAATATAAAAATATATATAAAAATCACACATTTGGACCACCCTTTGAGTTGGTTCAGTCGGACCCGATGCTGATCATTTGCCACAGCATGCTTTGGCTGACAGTTAATCAGTCTGTCACTTATTGGATCATTATGTGTAAGTATCATTTTACTGTTGTAGTTTGTTGAGGGGGAACTAATTTGATGTATTTTATATTGAGTGGTATAGCAAAACAATGAGTCATGTGTTTTGCATGTAAAATCTTAATTTGTAAAGTAGTAACTGTTGTTGTCAGTAAATGTGGAGTAAAAAGTACAATATTTGCCTGGTGGAGTAGAAGTAGGCTATAAAGTAAGTCAAATACAAGTACCACAAATTATAGTTAAAGCTGCCCTGTGGATTTTTAATTATGTGTGCATTCAGAACATGTGATGCTATAGACAGAAAAGTATGGTGTGTTACTTGCTAGGGTGAGGTAGCTAAAGAGGCTTAGTTAGTTTGTTTGGTTGATTGAGCAGCATGCTGCTGATGGCTACATGCTAGATAGCCTGACAGACATGTTATTGGCTAATGGTGTTAGACAGTAGTGTATGCTTTGCTGATTGCCAAGGTGGGGTAGTTGTAGACGATTATTTGGTTATATGGTGGCACAGGCAACACAAGAGCAAACAAGGCGGGGTCCTACTACTAAAAAAAACATTGCTCCATATCTCTACTAGTGGTCAAAAACTCCACAGGGTGTCTTTTAAGTACCTTACTTGAGTAAATTAACTTATTTACATTCCACCAAGTGCATCCAGGGATGAAGCTAGAAGCGCCCAACCTGTTAAAAGAATCTCCTCCCAATACAACACCCCAAAATAAAAAAAGCATATTCTACTGTTCAGCTATTGGACCCTACAATTATCTCTTCTACCCCATTAGTATCACCACTATATGAGCATTTAACTACAAAATAATCCTAGACTGACATGACATACAGAGGGCAACAGTAAGCATATTGTCAATGTTATAGGCAAATTGTAAGAAGCACTCAAAAAAGTTAATTTATCATCAGCTGTAATATCAGAGTTGAATCAGCTTTCTGACACACTGATTATTAGTTTCAACAAGATAGCATTTAATGTAGAACTAGTGTATTGGATTTCACTATATTGTAATGTATGTTTTGTATTCATAAGACATAATATGATAACCTTGTTAATCCAAAGAGGGAAAACTCACAAAAACATTTTTAAGGAAACTTGTTTATTTAAACGTCAAAAGACAAGTACAAAATACATTTTCTGTACTGTAGGCAACTGCGATTAATGATTCAAAGAAGTTAATGTTGGATTCATATCAAGGGTAGCCTGCTGATGTTGCAGGCTCCTCACTGACAGCAGTGGTGCTGCAGGTCATCCCTTTGCACACGCAGCCAGAGGAACACTTGCTGCAGCCAGACAGGTAGCATGAGCAGCATTTTTTGTTGCACGTGGTGCAGGAGCAGTTTGTGCATGAGCAGGATCCTCCTCAGTGGTTGATTCCAGGCTTGAAGCCGTCACAGTGGTCCATTTTTGAATTAGTGTCGTCCTCATCGTCAGAGTATGAAGCAAATGTTTCTCTTATCCTGGTTGAGTGAGTGTTGAGAATATGAGCTTTAAGTGATTATTGATGTGTGCTCCATTTATTGCCTTGCACAGCAGGCACAAAATAAAAGATAGTTCCTTTATAGCTCTTCTTAACCCCTGCCTCCATCAAGTAATCTTGGTCTGGAGAAGGACCAGTGGGGAAAAAAAAGGACCATAAAGGAAGGGATAGGTAATGATGACTCCCTTGTGAGACCCTCCATTTCAATGTGACTAAGACTAAGGAGAACATTAACGAGTCAACAGGTTCATTTGGTGGCATGAGCTGCAGGTCACAGCAGAAGACTGAGGTTATTTCTGCATTTGGAGATGATGACAAAGACACAGGACTCTGGCTTGCGGTTATTTTCTCAATAGAGACAAGCACAGATGTAGTGGTGGAAGCCAGAGCATCTCCCTTCACAGCTTGCTTCTCAGCCGGCTTATTAACAGATGCCTCTTTAGCATTGCTCTCAGCCATAATATCAGAGTGAAGCTTAGCTTTGTCAGTTTAGGGCCCCATAGGAATGGAGGCTGTCAGATGCAGCTGCTGGCGTGGCGTTTGACTTCTGGTGGTCTTCTTTGTTGGCCAAAGCACTCAAGCATGCAACATAAAATGACATGGAAACTGACAGATGACTTTAAAGGCAAATGGGGGAAGCTCTAGCTTCAAGCAGTTGGACTTGGGCAACAGAGGAGAGGGCTGAGAGGCAGTGTCACCAGTATGAGGCTTGGCAGCATTCGATAGAGCAAGTGGAACAATAGCGTGACGGCAAGGAAAGAGCGAGCAGCACCATAAAAATGAGTGGGAAATGTTCACTGTGGATTGAGCCACAGATGACACGGATGACAACTTGAATAGAATAACAATGCCAGGCAGCTTCTGAATGTGTGGTACACGACTGGTGATGTCAGAGAGGATGGGATGAAAATATTTGAAAGAATAGATGGTTGAATCTGATAGAAGTGACACATTATACATACCTGGTGCAGAGCAGGGTTTAGTAGATGGGTATAGGTTACTAGTGACAAAGAATCCTTCTTTCTTTTTCAAGCTTTGACCACCTTGTGCCTGACATGTGCCTTTCAAGGAGCAGAAGTGGAACTAAAAAAGTGGCAGGCCTTATGGGGGATAGTGGGCACAAGGAGGGAGGGAAGACACTTTGGAAATGCAAGGCTGGAGGACATGAAGCCCAGACGAGAGTGAAAGAAAAGCTTTCAAGTTGATAGGCCTGAGCATTATTGTAGTATAAGGGCCAGCAAGGTCTGTGGAATTATTTAATTCCCTTATATTTAGTGGCATCAATATCTGAACTTAATTGATATCTTTCAGTAATCCAACATTTAACTAGTATTTCAAGGCTTTGGTCCATTTTTATAATGCTACATTTCTCCAGATAAGTACTATTTTCCTCAATAGATTCCACCTGCAATTTAAAGCCACTGAAGAGTGCAGCTTTACAATGAACTGGTCTCGTGAATTAGTCATCATTAAAGAAAAGAAAGACATCAGTGAAATCTGAAATTTCCTCCAGGAGCTTTCTGCAGCTGTAATGTGATTTGAATGGAGAATTAACAATAGCTTGCTGTGCTGCCATTTTTTGTACCAGTCACTCTGGCAGATAATAAGGCTATAATTTGGATGCATTATTGTGATCTTAAAACCTCATTTCCTTCTTCAGTGTGGTCCAGTTGACAAAAGTTTGCCTACTGGCCTGATTTTAATGATGCCATTTATGGAGTTTGTTAACATACTGTTGAAACTCTGGCTGTGTTATAGAAACAGTTTCTGTAGCTTCAGATGGCATAACTGCATACGAAAGAATAGATTGGATTAAACTGATTTTACATTTTACATTGCACCGCATGGCGATACACATAATATATACATACAGTAAGTCTTTATACATAGCAGATCGTCTAAGAGGGTTTTGTTCACATGCTCATATTGGTTGTAAATGTGGGTGTAATCTGAAAGGTATACATTTACTCTTCAAGTACTACAGACTTTATAACAAATCACTAATTTATGAATTACTAACAACTTTTTGCATCTTTTAATAAAAGAGGAGGAGGAAAAAGTTCAAAAAGCTGCTCTAGTTTTTGCTGCACCCTCCAAAATAATAGCCAAAACATAGAATTTATATTATTTCCAACTCTTAACTTTACAAGATTTCATTTGTGATAGCTGGATGTCCTACATTCATGTAACACTCTTTTGAAAAAAACATTTGCTTTCACTGGACTGGCTCCAAAAAATGCCATATGATGACAACAATTCATGTCCTGTGCTCTGATCTCCAGCTTAGGGAGGTAGTTGTCTTTATATGAAGATATTGACTTTATTTTCCAACATCATACAATAGCACAATGTAAAATATAGATATATAGGAGTATAGGTATATATGTATAACGTACATGACATAAATGGTAATGCTTGTGTTGTGCTGCTGTAGAGGTAATTGGAAAATGACTCAAACACTTCAGCAGTTTGAATCTAATGTTTATGAATAAGACCACCAGATATTAGATATCTCCAGAGGTTAGCTGAGGAAGTTTAGCCAAATGCCAGGTTTTCATTAAGTTGGCATAAAGAAACCGTATAGTCACGGTATGAAATGTGTTTTGGGAAATTATGTGAAATATTTTGGGTGATGTTGCTGGTCTAAGCTGGGTCAAGCAGGGTGATCCAAAGTCTATGGGCACTGTACATTTTGCTGGTACATTTTGTTTTTTAATTGGAAGAAGAAAAACTGACTTTTTTAAACTTCTTTTTCTATTGAAACCTAAAACAAGAATCACAAAAAATCCCTGACTTCTATCCAGGCTTAATAATGGCTGACACATTACAGAGGCTGATATGAATCAGGCTTAGGAAATTCTTTGGAAGTTCTTATTATCATTAATTTGATGTTGAGACACATTGTAAGTAAGTCATATTTGAAGATATATTGCATCAGTAGATCTGTGAATCATTTTTAGACAGACAGTGTCTCCTGCCATATGAGGTCACTTTGATACAGCAACTATCTCATGTTTGAGTTTGAGTGAAGCTCAGGTTTACAGCCCTGCATAGGTGAAAAGCATGCAGGATGGAGACTGTGTTGACATAGGGACAATCCCTGTGTTGCCCACTCAAATGGATTTGCTCCCACTCTGATTTATTATTGGACTTTTGTCAATATTATTTGTTCCTTTCAAAACTCTGATTGAAAGATCTCTGGAATACTGTATTCTTGTCTTATTGGATAAATTAATCAGAATCAAAATCTCAATCAGAAGTAAACTTGTGTTTGGTAGCCAAATCGTTAGATTTCAGAGCGGAGAGCACCAAAAACAACAACCTGGATTGCAAAACACTGCAGTTTATCGAGTGAAAAATGCCAATATGTTGGTTACAGTATCTCAAATGTGCTAATATCCTGCTTGTCTAAGTTTCATTCATAAACTAAGTGCTTTTTAGGTTTTCTGATTGTTGGTCAAACAAAATAGAACATTTTAAGACACCAGTCTTGTAACTTGGGATGGGCATTGGGATTTTTGTTTTATAGACTCAATGATAAGTTAATTGATGAATTAATGATGAAAACAATCTATTCAGCCAGCTAAGTGAAAACAATAGATAGATAGATAGATAGATCTCTCAAGCCAACAGTTTAAGTTGGTAGTATTGAATTAAGAAAAACGCACATAAAAGCTGTAGTTCCACCCAAACAATGTATTCTGTCAAAAGTATCAAACATTACATCTTTGCTGTCAATAAGTCAGTGTACCCTGAAAGACAGCTTAATTTGCATCATAACTGAATGAGTGGGTATTCCCTCGGTGGCGCGTGGGCTGGACACTTGTGTGTACTTAGTGTGTATTGAGCGTTGCGTTATCACTGAAGCTGTTAATCACGACAAAAGTATGATTCACTCACAGCATTAAAAAACAACAACACACAAACCACCATTTGTCAGCCAGTCATGTCAGCTCAGTGACGAACTTCCTGGTCACATTTTCTCGTAGCCTATAGGTCCCAGTCCCCTTATTAATGGCTATGTCTGCTCCTGTGCAGTCAGCAGGAAGGAGGACACAGACTCAAAATGAGAAGAAAGAGCAAATTATCTGCCTGGAGAAAACTGTCACCTAGCTAGCGTGCTCGGAGCCAGATAAGAAGAGTAACTACAAATGCTATTTACTCTGTGTTACGCCTAGCCCAAGGACGTACGGGGAAGGCAAACACAGGCGACACTGGGGACGAGGTGCGGGGTTTGGATGGCATTTGCCAGGGCCAGGGAAGGGCTGTTGAACACGTAAAGAGACATGAGCTTGGGAATACGTTTGGATATCATGTCTTGACTACAAAAGAATAATTATCCGCGGATAAACTGCAGCAGCACGCCAGAAATAAAGGCCTATACTCTGATGGAGCACTGTGCTCTTTAATCCAGCCAGAAACCTCCCTGACAGGCAGCGACGATCTACGGCAAAGGGTGAGGTACCGAAGTAATCATGGGGGAAACCACTTAGCTAAATGTTGAGGCGAAATGTTAGGCTATCAAAGGCTAAGCTAATGTTGCGAAATCGCCGAATTTCCCTTTGCTGCTGCGGAGAATGGCTCAGTCAAATCGTCGCCGGGCGGCTGTGATAACGTTTGTTCCAGTCCTTCAGTTTTTCTTCCTCTCTTTTTCTGTTCAACAGGACGCTTTATTCGCAATTGAAGGAATTTATGGGATCACAAGGTAATATTTCAACCTAAAGGAGTGTCACTCTTGTGTTTGCATGTGGTTGTCAGTTTGGCTTTCATGTTTTCCGCGTATGACGGGGTTTAGTTTCCTTTGTTTACAGTGTGAATCTCTGAACAGCTGATAACGTTCTCAGCAATGCCCCGATACTGCCTGTTGTATATTTCTTTGACGTGCTGCAGCCACTGCAAATAGCCACCCATGTAGAGATATTTGATTCACTTTGACATGTACAGATACACTGCAAACAAAACAAATAGACACCATGTTGCTTTTCATTTGCATTGCCTGAGACAACCTAGAAAAGAAAGTAAAACCACCACAGCCAGCAGAAACACAAACACTCTTGTAGCCACATCTGAGGAAGAGATAGCATCATTGCCCATACTGCATATGGAAATAGAAATATGGACTTGTGCATAGCCTTAGGGAGCAACTGCAATTTGTGTTTGATTGAATACCTTTGTTCATACATACATGTGCTGATGACTCTTGTGTGCCTCTCTGTGCAGTTTCCTCTGATGAGATGAGTGTGCGTGCTGGCCAGGGCAGTGATGAGGTGCTGGTTTCACAGGCAGTGTGGGATTACCTGGCTGCAGCTGGGCGGCCCTGGCTCATTGACTTCCAGCACAAGCAGGGGATGAGCGCTGGTATCATTAGGCGAGGAGAAAGGGGGGGCTGCTGTGCCGTGAGGCTACAGCCGGTGGAAGGCTCCAGGAGCGCTGGAGCTGGCGTGATGGATGGACCCATCTCCAGCGAGACACGGAAAGCCTTCATTGACTTATGCCGCTGTGCCCGCAAAGAAATGAGCAAACAGGAGGGGGGACCCAAGAGGAAGAGGGCTCTGCTGCCCTGTGTGGGAGTCCTGGAGCCGAACGGAGAGGGGAGCCTGCTTCAGCCTCCACCTCCCCAGCCTCGGCGCTCCCAGAGACAGCAGCAGAGGTTCAGGAAGTCTGCTGATGAGGAGGCCTGCGCCATGCTCCACGAGGCATCCCAGAGGAAGGACATGGAGTCCAGCTTATCTTCCCATAATGAGGCAGAGGACAACAAAACTTGTTCAATCTGCATGGGGGACATTGTGGAGAAGACCACCCTGGAGAGGTGTGGCCATTCGTTCTGTCGCTCTTGCCTGGATCAAGCCTTTAAGGTGAAGAAAGCGTGTCCCGTGTGTCGGCTAGTGTACGGCCAGTTGATCGGGAACCAGCCTGCCAATGGTACAATGATCGTAGAGCGAGATCCTGATCTGGAGCTTCCTGGCCATGAAGGCTATGGGTGTATCTGCATCATCTACAGCTTCCCTCCTGGCCTGCAGGCGGTGAGTAGACCAAGAGCATGTGCAGGTGCAGACTGTAAGTAGTAAGTCATAACGAGTAATAACTTGCAATTTTGATAATAATATATGGTAGTAATAAAACTCAACTCACAGTTGTTTTGGATAAATAATACAGATCACTAAGCATTGATAAATATTAGAATTGCATAGAAGAATTTTTAAAAAGTTATACTTTTAGGCACAAGAGTCTTAATTTGGCATAAAATCTAGTTGATTTTACTTCTTTAGTCTAATCATGCTTGTAGGTAATACTACCTGAAACCATGAGGTCTTTTTAAACAATCCGGCGCCTCTGCTTGACTGTGCAACTGTGTGTAAACCATCTAGTTGGTTTACACTTTAATAATCTTTACTTTCCCCCTTGTCATATCCAACCCTTAATATCCAGTTTCAAAAGGAAATGTGTCAAATTAAAGGTCTTGGATCCAGTTGTAAACAAAAGAGTCACCCCACCACCAAAACTCAAAACACAGGATCTGAACTAGCTGTCAAATTAATTGACAGGTCTTTTAATATAGGGAGGATGGACATTAGACAACAACAAAAACTACTTTTTTTTCTGATGCTGGTATGGTGTGTTTATAACAGCAGTAAAACAGGCTAATTGTATTTGCAATTATGAGTTGGCAAACACAAAATGCATCCCTTTTTCCATTACTATAACAAACTCCTCAATTATTACAAATTTAAATGATATAAATGCCTTGCTTCCTGGAAGCAAGGTGTTATCCCAGCCTTGCTTCAGAGTGACTTTTACCTTTTTTAAGGGGGGTACTCCAGTGATTTAAACAAACAAAAGTTATGTTTACATTCAGTTTTGCTCACAAAGACGCTTTGTGTGTATCCTTGAGGTCTAACAAAGGTATTGAGTGTGTTTCCTTCCTCATAAGAATAAAGAAGTATTTTAAATCTAGCATTGTTTACATCCACATTTACTAGCTTGCAGTTTTCAAACAACAAAGTGTCCCGGACCCCGATAGAGTGACACAATTGTTTTAAAGCCATTAATGCCCCTTTTAAACTGATCCTGTTTTAACTCCTTTGTTGCCAACAGCCAGAACATCCCAACCCAGGTGTTCGGTACCCAGGAACTGACCGTGTGGCCTACCTCCCTGACAGTCCTGAGGGGAACCGTGTGCTGGGCCTGCTGCGCCGGGCCTTCGAACAGCGCCTTATCTTCACCATCGGTACCTCCATGACTACGGGCATGCAAAATGTCATCACCTGGAATGACATTCACCACAAGACCTCAATATGGGGCGGGCCCCGCTGGTATGTATGGCCTTTTAGCTGGAGGCGAATGGCCACTGAGATTTTATTTGGTAATTGCCTCAACAACTTCCCTTAGAAGTGTGTCAGCTGAGAAAAGGGCTCAGTAAAGACTGACAGATGTAATTCAAGTTCCTGACAAGGAAATGCTATCACTAGATGTCCTTGGCTAGATGGCACTATTGCTGCCTGAGCTCATACAGATGCAGTGATGGCTTTTTTATTTCTTCTGACAGTTTTGGCTACCCAGACCCCACTTACCTGGTGCGAGTGACAGAGGAGCTCAGAGAGAAAGGCATCACGGCGGACTGACATCATGACAAGACTCTTCCAAGACTTTGTAGGACTTTCCGAGTGTCCTTGCGGTGGACATGACTCGGCTCCAGGTTGTGCTCTGAGACTGCCCGTCCCTTAAAGGATGGCTGAGGACAAAGCCCTCAGCAGACAGGCGTCTAATGCTGCAGCAGAGCCCCCATCACTCCACCAGTTGTTCCTCTGTTTGTTCATTTTTCCTCCAGAGTTCAGTTTAACCCAGTGCTACATGTGGAAGACAATACTTTGAGTGCAGTGCATTCTTGTATTACACAATCCTCTACCTGTCACTATTGGCAATAGGACCGATATCTGATGCACTTATTTAAGAGCATCATGGCATGTTCATGGTACTTATATATTATTTAGGAAGTCTAAGTTTAATGTTATAAAGACAGTTTATGTTATATTAATGTTTATTTCTACTCTGGGGATTACTTAATTTCTTACAAGCACACATTCTTGGTTTTATCTCCCCAGAAAAGTTTGTTGAGTAAGTCTCTAATTTGATTGTTACTAATTACCTGTTGTAAGTACTTGGGTAAATGGCAGAATAGCACTGCTTCAATAGAAAGAATTCATTTTCAGAAATTATTGCAATCTAAAGCACTCACAGGCACTTTGGTAAGGGAGTTTGTTTTTCAGTGAAGTCAGTCATATTCTTGCTTCCACTGTGGAGGAGTGCTTGGGGCAAACAGGTTAGTGCTGCCATCCGCTAGTTAGCTTGGTGGCTACAAGCTGATGTCAATTGCTTCAATCTTTTCATTTGTGTGACCTTCACCCCCCCCCCTTATTTTATTTTATTTTATTTTATTTTATTTCATTTTATTTCATTTTATGTTATTTTTTTACTTAAAGAGGAAGAATGTTAAACTATGTTTCATTGAAGTACCATTTGTCACATGCTTTAGGACTTTCCCCTGGGTTTTTTTTTTTTTTTTTTGCCATCGGTCACTCCAGTTATTTCAAGATGTCTCCCAGGTGTTGAGCCCATTACCTCAGTTGTTAGTAATGTGCTCATCTAATTACCAGATTTATGACGATGTCAAATATGAAGGGCATACAGACCACTTAAACCAAATCAAAGGCACAAAAGCTCTTTAAATTTCTATGCCTCTGTCCCTGTCAAACTTGGATATTTGCCTGCTAATGTTCCCATTTAAAATGAGGTAACAGTTGTAAATTTGTATATTTAAATAGATAATGTTACACAGTGAAAACATAACAAAAGAAAATGTTGCAGGAACAATTCATCTGATTTAAGGTGGGGTATTGATCTCATTATTTTGTGCCTTTCTTATATTCACTTTTGATAAAAATCAAGCATGATGTTACTAATGACTGGTAAGCAGTTTGGGCGTATGTTATTTGATAGTAAACAGCATTATGTTTGTAATTATACTATCTGGCTTTAATTACAAACACTACACAGTTCATAAAAATATGTATACTGATGTGTATTAAATTAGCTTCTCCTTCATAAACATTCTTGTAGTCCAACTGCTGAAAAAACCCTCAGAATTGATGAAGCTGTATGTGTGAAAGTGCTTTGCTAAGTGCAGTAACCTGCTTGGCTATTGGTAAGTTTGTCTTTAATTTCATAGGTCTGATCCACACATCAAATACCCTTTTATGTTTTCATCCCCTTTGTATTTTACTTAGGGACCAACTGAAATATTTTTGGGACACAGGATTGTAGTTTACTCAAGCTACTGTGCAAACATTTCTATGCATAACATGACTGAGGAGGAGCCGGGAGAATGGATTATTGGAGAGATTACACATATAACAAATTGATTGTTAAGGAAAAGTTGGAGTTTTGCTTTTCTAATTGTGTTGATTCGTACTTTGTTGATATTCAGAATAATGTGCTTTACATTTTAATACTTGAATAAAAAGTTATGTTTGGGTTTGTGTTGGATATTCAATGTAGGCCCTAAATAAACCAGGTGCATCAAAAGCAACTGAATATCAAACCTGTGTCCACTTGGAAAGTATCCATTTGGAATGGGCTGGGCGTTGTCGCCTCTAATCAAGATTTGACCTGAACTGTTCTCTGGTAGTATCAATGATTCTTGCAACACCAAGATACTGAACTCTGCAAATGCACGTTGTGCCATCTGGTGGACAACATCATGACTGTAGAGTGAACAGAGCTTGAAAATACATACTGCATACTTAATTTGACCTCATTTTGTACAATAACTACCCTTACAGACGGTTCATAGCAAGGGCTATATTTACTTTCCAGTGTATCAGGCGTGTCATTGTAAATCATTGTAAAGAACTGTTCGGTATGAGGCGTCACAGTGACTAAGATGCGTATCAAACAAAGCACCCTGGTTTGAATCCAGCTGGGGACCTTCTCACACTCCCCACATTTTCTGCATTCCTCTCGAATATATACTGTCAATTAAAGGCAAAATGACCAGTAGATAGTCTTTTAATAAAATAATTGTTAGGTATCCTATGCTACCATGAATAAGACTCAGAGTTCTGAGCTGTGTCATATTGAACACGAGCAAAGGGGATCATACTGTATGAACAATTTATAAATTAATGAATTACTCAGAGGCACCAATACATCACTATTGGTACCTGTTTACGTCAGCTTTATGAAGAAATATCAGTTGTGGCCCAATACTTATACTGTCATTTTGAAATCAGTCATTCTTTCACTTATTTTGATTTTTGCTAATTACTAATTACTTTAGGAAAGAAGAGAATTACAATGTGGGAAACACTCAGGATGATACTCATTTTAGTTTGATCCTTTTCATAAGGCAATCTCTCATAAAGCTTTCTTATAAAGAAAATATGTTAACCAGAGGAGCATCACCAAAATGAAATATGAATTATTGGTAAGGACACCTCGTTTGCCCTTTCAAGCACTAGGACTTTGTAACTAAGTACATGTATTTTTACTTAAGTAGGACAGCAAAGGCAGCAGATGGTAAAGTTGCCACTCAGCATCCTGATTTTTTTTCTCTTGCTCACAGAATCAAGCAGTAAGTTATCAGCTAATTGTCAGAGCAAGCACTTTTCATAAATTATTAACCATTATTATTATTATTATTATGCCACCATTATTAAATCATTGTTCACCTGTTTTACATATAACAGCCTATTGCACATTCAGATTATTAAGGACCAATCAGTATTTTGGGGCAAAATAAATTAAAGATATACTCACTTATAATCAAAGAGTTTGAGTAATAGATTAAAACATTTTTTTCATTTTGTAAGTTTGTCATCAAACATTACTTTTGTACACAAAACTTAAGCTGAATCTGTAAATATTTGGTTAACTTGTCTAGTGTTAGTCTGATTATTAAAAATAACTGCCAGTCAATGTGGGAGTGATGGCAGATTTCAAATCACGTGTTTTTTTTTAAAGTTTGCTGGGAGAAGTATTCTGATCCTTAAGTAAAAGTAGCAATACCACACTCTATTACAAGTAAAGGTCTGGCATTCAAAATTGTATGTAGGCTCAGTAAAAGTATGTAAGTAATATCAGCAAAATGTATTTAGTATTTATTTAGCATAAAGGTCACTCACTATGCAGGCAAAATCACCTCTGTCACATTGTTGCATTATTATAAATTATACTACTGGATTATTATTACTGATGCATTAACAAGTCAGCAGCATTTTAATGTTGCAGCTGGCTGTGGTGGAGCTAAATCTACCTGTTTTATATACTGTTGGGTGGTTTAATTTACTGTATAACAATGTCTGTAGTTTATATGCTCATTTTAGTTTTTAAATGTTATCTGCAAAGTAATTAGTACGTAGCTGTCAAACAAGTAAGAGAGAAAGAAATTAAAAAAGTACATTTCCCTCTTAACTGTAATGGAGTAGTATAAAGTAACATACAATTAAAATAATCAAGTAAAGTACAAGTACCTCAGAATTGTATAGTAAATGTTCTTACATTCCACCACTGAAAGAAACCCTTTTGTTGTTTTGTTTTGTTGTTTGTTGAAAAAGTGCCCTGAGATAACTTTGTTATATAAATAAATAAAACTGAATTCAATTGAATTATATTTGGTTCATGAAATGTGCTAATTTTAAAGCCACATTTTCTGGGCAGAGCCAATTCAAACCAATCAGAGGACAGTGTTTGCACCACTTCCTTGCACATGGATGTGCATCACCCAGTGGAAATGAATTGTTACGTTTATTATTTTGACGTCACGTCTCCGAACACATTACCAACCCATTTGCAACCATATACGGAAAGGAAACATACCGGAAAATAATGGCAAACCCACCAAACAGTCACCCTGATGTCGTCCGTAAAAGTACAGAAGACTGCGCCATTTGCTTGGACAAAATTCAGCAGAGGAGAACGTTAAAGTGCTTCCACTCTTTTTGCTCAGAGTGTATCGACTCGCTTTTCAAGTTTAAGCCCGCTTGTCCGATATGCAACACCTACCACGGAGAGCACACGGGGACCCAGCCGGAGGGCACGATGACGGTGACGCGAAGCTGGCTGCGCCTGCCTGGCTTTGAGCACTGCGGATCTATTATGATACAGTACAGTTTTCCAGCAGGGATACAAGGGGTGAGGCTGACAGTTATGACGGAAGCTAGACGCAATATGAGCAGGCTACATATCAACAGAGCTTTTGACTACATCTTTCAGCTGATTTTGATATCACATTTATCCAGCAGAGGACGCTGCTGTTTGTTTTTGATCACAATTCATGGATAGCCTGGGCTACATTAAAGCATCTGGATTAGGTATGATAAAATGGCCACCAGTTGGGCGTCTCCCAGACGCTATACACCTTAAGGGATTTCTTTCTTAGGTCCAGTCCGTTGTTATAAAACAACATCCACTGTGGAATATTTGGGTTTAAAGTCGTTATGGAGGCCAGATATGAGGAAGTGATTTCAGAAAGTTCGGTTCGCATCCTTCCGTTGCCATAGAAACAGCGTAGGTGTGGATGGTAGATACAGGGATGTATAATGAATCCATGGGGTGGAGGAGGACAAGATGCCTGATGTCATGTTTATTTGTCCACAGCTCGCCTTGCATAATGTACTTCCCTATTTTAAGTGACAGTATTTGGTCATACATTGTTTGATGGATGGTCTGTTACAGTTAGGCTATACAAATTCAAATTGTCCGATCAACCATTCAAAACTAAAAAGATATTCAGTTTACAATGATATAAAACAGAGAAGAGCAGCACATCTTGACATTAGAGAAGCTTGAAACAGACAATGTGTGGTGTTTTTGATTTAAAAATGACTGAAATGATTGATTATCAGAAGAGTTGCAGATTCATGTTCTATCAGTCAACAAAGTGATTTATTGCCTAATCTTTTTAGCTCTACTCTCAACACATTTAATATGTGGAAGAAGTCACCTCATTTTAAAGCATACAAGAAACCAACAACATTATGCCATAGATGTGTTTATAGGGGGTCAGATGGAGGAAGTAGACCAAAGCAAATTGTAAAAATTAAGCATTGATTTTCATCTGGGATCCACTGAAAAAAAACAACCAAAAAACTTACAAACAACCCAGTATTCATAATTTTCTACAGGTCACGATATTAAGGGAAGTGGTGTGTGTAGGAGAGGGACAGTGAGAGAGAGGGGTTATATTTTTGGATGTTGTGCAACACTGAAGGCATCTTAAAGTTTCTGAATGTTGTATGAGGGAATATTTTCTGGGCCTTAGGAGTATTTCAGCTGCAGTACCAACGTCAGCTACCATGCCAAGGACTGCCTGCCTGTGGCAGTGGAAGTCGGCCTTTTTCTGTAGAAACCACCCAAAAATTCCTTGTTTAGTTCCTCATAGAGAGATGTGAGAGTGAGCTCTATCTCCTAATCTATAATACAGATATCAAATTACAAATTGCATCAATGTTTTGGTCATGAAAACCTGTATTCCCACTTTTCCTAAAGGGAGGATTTTCATCTGGATTTAAGCGTCATCACAAATGGGCCACAATTGTTGATCAATATATGTTACATATATGCTGTTGTTTACCATATTACAGCCTGAGCACCCAAACCCTGGGGTGAGGTACAGCAGCACCTCTCGTACTGCCTTCCTGCCAGCCTGTGAGGAGGGTGAGAAAGTCCTGAAGCTGCTGAGGAAAGCCTTCGACAGGAGACTCACCTTCACCATCGGACGATCTGTTACCACAGGCCTCAACAACGTCATCACCTGGAACGACATCCACCACAAGAGCAACATAGAAGGTGGTCCACAAAGGTATGTGCATTATTGCTGTAGAATAATCACTTTTTTCACCCAAGTGTATGTCTTGTTGGCTGTAATGCAGGATTTACAAGTCACATGGTGAAAAAAATGTATTTCAGTTCTTCACAACCTAATCAGGTATAGTTTTTAATTAATTCCTAACCATGCTTATTTTCAGTGAAGGGCACTATTAGTAGGAATAAATAAACAACACTTAAGAGTCTACAACCATGCTAGCGGCTCTCGGAGGCTGTATTTAGGCACAGCTGTGCTTTGAGCTAAATGTTAATCAGCATGCTAACATGCTCACAATTACAGTGCTAACATGCTGATATTTAGCAGGTTTAACAATCGCCATGTTAATCAACTTAGTGTGTTAACATGCTAACATTTGCTAATTAGCACTAAACACAAAGTACAGCTGAGGCTGATGGGAATGTGATTCGTTTTGCAAATATTTGGTCATAAACCAGAGTCTTGAAAAACTGAAATTTGGGCCTGATGATGGCACAAGATGAAAAGTTAAAGGATCACCAAAGTTTGAAATTCATCTTGAAGAGAACATGTCATTAGAATTCATCCTCTGGGGACCCTGAATGTCTGTACAAAATTTCAATTTCAACAACAAAACATTTTTAAGTCCCAGTTTTTCACATTTGGTCGTCCTCTGTGGGATGAGGAATTTCTGTAACCTTGATATTGCAAAACCTTTTCAAAGATCATTTCATCGGATACATTAAAAATACAGGTTCAGTGAGCTAAACGGAAACGTTTCTTTCTCTGTTCCAGAGATGTACTTACTACATTTTCTGCTTGTTTGTCTTTCTACATTACAGTTTTGGATATCCAGATCCAGGATATTTGTTCAGGGTTCAAGAGGAGCTTCGTCGTGCTGGAGTGACAGAGGATGACTGATGGGCGAAGACAATCAAAAGACGTCCTTCAGATAGATTTAATACTGTGTATTGTTACAAAGTTTCTGATTTCAAGTTGCACTATTTGCAGTCCTCAAGCAGGGGGTCTTCATCACTGACACATTAAGATGTTTTTTCCCTGTAAAGTGGATACCTGGAATTATTATATTGAGACATGAAGGTTTGTGGCTTTTCCCAAGACTTTTCAACTGTCAACTAACTATGCAAAAAAAACTTTAAACACAGTCTGTACAGTATATAATCCAACAAAACAAACATTATAGGTACTAAAAGGTAGTAAAAGAGGTTATACTATTTCATAATTTCAATAATGTAAATATTCCATATCTTATCTTTTGTAACACTGGATCACAGGTCTGGTGCCTAAAATCAGACACAGGAGGCAGAACAGGTTGTAAAAGCAGTCATTACTTGATATGGCTCACACTAATCCTGAGGGCTAAGGTGAACAGAACAGAATAAAGGCTGGAAAACGTAAACAACATAGATTATCTAACAAAGAGTGACTGCTAGCTGTGTTCTACATAGGCGGATATATAGATAGTGGTGATATAGCCTGGCCACAACTTTCCACAACTGCTGGAATGAGTGCACCAACATATCATTACTGTTGTATATTGCAAGCTCATATGGTTATGGAATAAGCCTACTTTATTATAGCTGGAATTGGATGACTGCTTTGACATAGTCATTCAGTATGATAAATTCAGTTTCTGTCCACACGATCAACCGGTGAGGTCCATGTAGGAAAACCACAGCGCACATACGATAATGTGGTTACCTTGAACTCTGTGAAATGAATAGGTAAAGTTTCCTAGGGAAATGAGAGACATCAATCTATGTCATTGTCATAGGTAGTGTATTATGTTTAAAGGATAAGTCTGGTGATATTCTATATTTCTCTTACAGTCAACAAATCCCATGAAAAGACCAAAACCAACAATGAACTGATCCTATTAGCAAGTATTGCCTGTGTAGCTAAATCCTATATAAGATGTAGCTTATTCCTCTGTGCCATAGGCCACCATTGTAGTCCAAAAACTAATAAAACACATCAATGGGTGACATGTTTCTTCATTACGAAGAACATGGACACTGTAGTTTGTTTTAAGTTGATCCCACATACACAGTCCTGCTGTTAATATTCACTAAAGTACCAAATCTGCGGCTGAAAATAGTCCCCAACAGATGCACAATTTACTCCTGTTTGAGTGATGTTTTCTAAAAACTACAGTGCCCAACTATTTTAGGAAACCACTTAGCTGCTTTTAAAAATAAGAATATATATTTGTGACACATTTTTAAAGATTTACATCTTCAATGCAAATTAATGTTCCCAAGGGCGAGTGTCACAGACAGACCGGGGAAGTTGGAAAGTATTGACAGATGAACTTACACATTGTTGGTTTTGGTCGTTTCATGGGGATATGTTGACAATAACCAAAATATAGAATGTCACCTTATCTTATCCTATAGCACATTAAATACCATATTCATTCATTTTGTGCCTTTATATGACATTAGTCAGTGTACTGTATTAAAAGAAGTGTGAAACAAAAGGAGTGTTGGGAGTGACCAGACTTCAACACTCCAGTCGCGTATCTATCAAGCTCTTTTAGTCCAAAAACATTTTTCAATTCTGCCTTTTACCTGTCTGGTCCACTAGAGGGTGATGCTCTCCTCAAGGAAAACCATTTGATGGCGTCTGCTTGGTATGCAGCTGTAACATCATCACAAAACCACAGTCCCGCAGCAACCAAACCTCATCGCCCAAAGTCAGTGGGAGGAGCAGAGCATCTGCTATAGATGATGAGTCGTGTTTTTATGGTGCTCCGGGCAGTTTTAGCACCAGCATACTTGTCACAACGGTGACAATGGTTATCACCTTGTGTTTGATCACATTGAACTGATCATCTCTGTATTTCTTATGGCAGTGCAAATACTGTTAAAGATGAGTTGTGGTAGTCGCATGAACAGACATGCATATTAAATTTAAAGGTTAATAAAGACAAAATAGTTTCATCTGCTCTTCTTCTATTTTAATTGAGGTAGTTTGCAGGTTATACACCATGTCTGTACTCATATGTAAACTGTGTAACAAGTGTCCTGTAAGACACTAGCACAAATAAACCTGAAGGTATTGCAAACAAAGAAACATTGTATTGTCTCTGACCCCTTTAATGCAGCAGAGCAGGACACATTAACTCTGTTTTTTGCTTTTCACTGGGCTCTCTGACCAGCAGCCTTTTAAGTTACAACTGAATATGAATAATATCCAGCTGATCTTCTTCTCAGGGGCGACAGTACAGGATTATAGAATGAGCAAATACATTTAACCTATATATTTCTATTCTATATCAGAAAAAGTGCACGTGACAAGGCGGAGTTACTGAGCTCAGCCTCTTTAGTGCTCTGGTGTTTAGCGGCTGGGGGCATTTCTGTGGCCTAGGATCTGAGGGCATCTGCTGTTCTCACAAAGCAGGCCAGGACCCATCTGGTCAAACATACCCCCCCCTTTCTCCAATAATTTACCAGTTTTCATTCACCATTTTCCATTTCTCATCATCCCTTTTCCTCCCTTCATCAGTTTTCTGTTAACAGACGAGCTACGCCTATACTCATAGAATCTGGAATTACGATACGTAACTAACGTTGTTTATGGGTTTTTCTCTGCCAATTATTTTCCTTTCTGCTGTATTGTGAAAATGGAAAGCACAAACAGCATCTCCTGATGCTACTTCGTGAACATTTCATTACATATTTGCATATTTTGTCATGATTTACTTCTATGTTTTACACCTTTTAAAAGAAGAGTGACTTACAGTGACAGACTGGAAAATTGTCTTCCTAAGCAGAGGAGCAGATTGTGGAAACAAAAACCCCAAAGAAAAATGGAGCACTGAACATACTTAACATACAGAGAAGAAATACAACAACAATACTAAAAAATTCACAGTGAATGTAACCTACATTTGAAAATAAAATACTCTATGTGGAGGGCTGAGGAGTGTATCCATAAGAAGACATCATCCCATCTGGCTGTTTTTCTTCAGGCATCATTAAATGCAAATTATATTCTTGATTAAACTGAAATAAAATGGCACGGACTCTCAATGTCTTGTTTGCCCTTTCATTTATAAAGTAAGGCTTTGAGTTGAGAATTAAAATTAAAATTGAATGACTCTTTGCCCCTCTCTGCAGGTATTTCCCTTCCCTGTCATTGTCCATCTGGACATCAGGGAATTGGGGCAAAGAATTACAGAAATGTAACCAGAGATATAAATATGTATCAATGATTATGCAGAGCAATATTGTGGGTGGATTAAACATGCATCAATGTAAATGGCCAGTGACAAGCCTCCCCTATAGATGACAGAGTGAAAATAAGCTCTCCGTGTATGGATTAAGACGGATACATGTAGCTGCTTTCATTCATTTCCATCAAATGTTGCTCTACACTGTTGTTCTGTCAGGCACTGAAAATAGCACCAAGACTTTCTGGGTGTGACTAGACGGCCGCTCAGGAGGAGCTCCCAAGAAACATGCAGCCATGCATACCCATCAGACAAGAGATGTGCAGTGTTTCCTGTACTAGACATGATAAGAAAATCATTATGTGACAATGCAGAGCTGTTGTTCTCGCCCCCTCTCCCCACTGTGCTCCTTAATTACAGTGTCTCTGGCTGTGGGGAGAACCCTGGCACATTGCCTGCCTGCCTGCCTGCCTGTTTGCCTGCCTGCCTCCTCATCCTCTCATCCTGCTAAAGCCGCCCAATCACAGACATACCTGTCTATCTGGGTGCAGGGCACGCTACTCTTTGTCTCCCTTCACTGTAATGAGGATCAACTCCACCAGACGTAGCCTACTTTTGCATACCTTTGGAGGTGTGTTTTTTTATATCTTCACCCAGTTTCCTCTTTTAATGCCAAAGTCGACAGAGATAAAGATTCTCTGACTTCCCTGAATTAAAAGTAAATAAAGGACAAACAAGGATATTTCAGGACGTGTTTGTATGTTAGGTAAATGGACAGGAGGAGGCTGAGGAGGCATCTGTCTCCACACACACTCTTTGTGTGACAGAATGTCAGCCCACATCGCTGACATGCTCATTCACTGTGCCTAAGGCTGTTTGCTTAAGAACAGTAAAGTGAAGGTGGGTGTGTGGGTACTTGTGCTTCTGTGGCTTTTGTCTGTGTGCCCTTGACTGCATCTGTGCATACAGTATGTACGGATATGCACTAGTGAATACTTGAGCATGTGTGTGTGTATGTGTGTGTGTTTGTCGAGGCGGTTTCTCACATTCTGTTCTCTGATTCATAGCCGGGGCTACATGGCTTTTTGTCTGCCTGATTTAGCAGAACAGACCCTCTACTTTTCTTAGTAATGCTGACAGATTTACTGACTTACTTCACCGACAGGACACAACAGCAAAGCTGGCAACTATTGGGGTCTTTGGCTGGGATGTCAGCGTCACAGATTGAAGACTCTACTCAAGCTGTTCTTCATTAGCGACAGCCGAGCTTCTCCTCGATATGAGAATAGCAGCTCATCATCTGTTCTCTGTGAGAGAGATTAAAACAATGTCCAGTAATTACCTCTCCAAACTTAAATCAGGAACAGTGTTTTTGTCAGTTGTTTATCATGCTTATACAAGTGTTTTTGTTCATATCAGACACAATATCCAACCTCATAGTCTCATTCATGTGAAACTGCAATAACTGGCTGTTTAGCAACATAAAAATATTCAAGAAAAGCTGAACAAAAACCCTTGCAAATACAGTCTATGTTTTCTGGGTGCATTGAGGGATGCCAAACTCCTTTGTTGTCCTTCCTGTCTGCATCCTCAGCCTTGGCCATCCACTTTCAGACTGCCTCGTGCAAGAGCAATTAGCTGTGGCTGTCATGGCAACTAGCATGACCTTTCTATCATTTTATGAACACAAATCTCAACCAAGGTCTGTCTTTCTTCTGAACAACTGCAACAGCTGTCTGGAGCTTTTTTCACATTAGTGGAAAATTTGTTTCTTTTTATAACAAAAACTGACTGAGGCCGGCAGAAGTTTGTCTCTATGAAGACACTGGGCACTGGGACTGTCTCCACAGGTATTGAAATAGTCTGTTAGTTAAGTGATATTGTGAATTTCATCGAGTTTTAATGCAGCCTGGTATATTTTACATGAGGAGATTGTATCTAGTGGCACCTCTACTGTATGTGAGCCCCATGAAGACTTTGGAGGCACCAGTTCTTGTACTGTTTGAATAGAAATGAGCCTTTTTATCTCTTTATTCATATAGAGCAAATCTCAGTTTGGCTATATAAATCTAAAATTAGGAGTCAGAATTACACATTAAATAGATATCTAATGGATTTGGATCTCATCCCCATTTATTTACACTTCCAGACTACAGATGAAGGACTAATGTAATTAGTGTCAACTAGTGCATCATTATTATATAAACAATTGGGCTTAGGCATGATCGTGTGCACAAGCTTTTATGGATTCACATTGAATATACAGTGTAAATATAAATATGGACCAACTCAAGAAAAAATTGTGTGCTTGCGCAACTGTAGATTTTATATTACTGTGCCAAAGTGTAGGCTGAAAAAGCATTCTCTACTGCAGCTGAGTGCACTTGCTGACAGATATTGTGGGCCCAACAAAGATTTTATTTACCCATATGTGATGTAACTATTTTCTTGTACTACAATCCAGGTTGAGCATCCATGCAGAGACCTGATACAGATCCCAAGAAGATCAGGCTAAACCTGCAGAACTATGAGACAAGTAATACTTGCCTCATATATACCTTGCGGTTATGAAGTGGGCACCTTGCGTCACCCGTGGTTTGTTGATATAGAGACGTCACACTTCCAGAGGCGCTAAGCAGGAGGCCTTACAATTAGCAAATGGAACAGCTGCACCTTGTGGCAGCAAACAGCTCACTCAGCAGTTTGGACGTTGAATCATGAGAGTAAACAGAAAGCTTAATCATGTCAGGTAATTATAGTAAGACTTGAGAATGTCGTGTGAGTAACCATGCCTGCTACAGTATGCCTTCAAATGATACGTAAACCAGTGTGAGTCATAAGATACAGTTTCATATTCATATCCCAAATGGTATCCCTTTTTCTGAAAAAAGATAGGTCGGGTTATACAACCTAGTATAGTAACAGATTGGAAAAATTTGAAAATTAAAGTAGCCTTACCAGCAAATATGGGATACCTCTCACAAACCTAAAAGAATAAGGAAATCTTGAGAGATCTGTGGAAAAATAAATTTCATATTCAAAACTCAGTTAAGTTACTTGCATACACACTGTACATGTCTAAACAGCAAACAGAATTCAAGTCCCAGATTTCCTGCTTAATTTAATGATTTGCAAGATTGAAAATACTGTTTTTTAAACTAAAGATCACAAAGCAATTGTGAAATTAGAGTGTAATGTACAGTAATATGATGTAACACATTAGTTAAACACAATGTATATCTATGAATATGTTGTCTCCACACAAGAGCTCTTCTGAACATCAAAAGCCATCTCAGAAATTAGAGAGAAATGGAGAAGAGGGAGAGAATGAGCATTTAAATATTGCCAGTGTGGCGTACTGATTCCTGTCACAAAGGTGCCTCTAAGCTTTCTACAGTCAGCATCAAGGCAGGAAGGATAGCAGCTGGAAAAAAAATGCATATTTACTTATCAAAGACGCCCCTCAAGCAGCTGTGAATCAAAAACCTAGGAATATGTGAGTCAAAGAGAAGAGGAAGAAGAAACAGAGTAAAAAGAAGAAGTAGCTTTGGGAGGGAACACACAGACAGAGGGCGGATGAAAATCCACCACGGGAATATCTTTGGAGCTGATGTGTTGCATAGTAACAGACATTCCAGTATCTAGACCATGCATTGATTAAAAACTACTTTCTACTTTCTTTTCCACCTTTTTAAATGTGACGCACAACCAAACAGAGAACCTGGCTTTATTTATGATGGCTCTCAGGGCTTGTGTGATAGTGTAATGAGGAGAGAAAGTAAAGGAAAGGTAGGCGAGGGCAATGCAAAGAAGTGGAGATATTCTCCCCTGCCAGATAGGAACATCAGACAGGATCACCGATGTGCACTGTCCTTAATCTCTAAAATATTTCCCTTCTTTTCAACCCCTCTCTTTAAGAACAATACATCTTATGTAGTTCATTCTTTCGTCTTTAGCACCTCAGATCCAGAACTTGGTTTAATGAGCTGAGAGATGTACTAGAGAAATGTTAAGCTCACTTTGTCCCAAACAGGATGTTATGTCAAATTGTTTATGCATGGGCGCAAGCTGACAGGTGATGGCAGGAAAGCCATGAGTTAAATATAGAATGCCAAACAAAAACATTTTGCTTGTGATTTATAAATGTGAAACCAAGCGCCATTGCTGTGATAAACCATGCTGCTTGGTAGTGATGCTGCACTTTGAGGTCTGCTGGTCTGATGAATATGATCTCTGACCTGTGAATCTGCAGGAGGTCAAAGTTTAAATGTTGAATTTGTCATTTGCATGATGCTATGACAAAGAAAAGAGAGGCAAAGTGAATATTTGCAGATGCTGACGCAAGTGTGCCAGTTAGAAATGTCATGATCCAGCCTAAAGATGAACGTCTACTAATTGTGTTCCTCTCCCTTGAACACAGTGGAGTTGGCAGAGGCTGCATAGATGCTCAGGTTGGCAGCGAGCTTAAAGCCATGTCCACCCAGACTTTGGCATGCAGGACTCATTTGTACATCAACCGTCTCATATGTATCATAGTGTTGCTTCAGTATCTCTGCTGCATGTGCTGCCTAAAATACTGCTGTGACTGAGGCTCATACTATAAATCTACACCAGGCTTTTGACACTTCTGTTATACAGTAAGACAAGAAGATGCACACTGCAGTTAGATGGTAAAACAGGACTGATATTTGAAAAGACATCTGCGAAGCTCTACTGTCTCCTTCAATAATCCATGCATTGCAGCCTCTTCCTCTCGTCTATAAAAAAAACTTAGGAAACATGCTTTTATTACAGATGTGCTACCTGTTGTCATGACAACATATCCCTGCAATGGAATTGTTGCAGATCAGCATATCACACGCCAGTTAAATAATTACACTGATAACCAAGCCTTGCTTTCCTTGTAAGAAAAAGTGACCATATAAGGCTCTCTTATGTTTCCTCATAGGTTTTCTGGGGATGCTTCCTGCCAGCAAAGACCTCTTCCCAATGCAGTGCTTATGTAATCTGCATTGGCTCTATGCTTCAGTTCCCCCTTTGAGTATGTACATGCAAGAACATCCCTCTAGTGTGTGTATTCTCAGTGCTTTTACAGCTCTCTTGTCACTAAGGATCAATGTCAATCCTCGGCTCAGCGTTTCTCTTAGATCCACCCCTCCTTCTTTAACACTCCAGTGTCCATATCTGTTGCAGCAGGGCAAGCATATAGCCTTTCTCTCTTCAAAGTCCGCTTCATTTTGAAGTAAAATAGAGATGAGGTTTAGACTTAAAGACACTGAGCTATTCAAGATATCCTCCCATCTCCGCACACACCCTCCCCCTCGGCCTTTGCTCACTCCCCATCTCCTTATTTCTTTACACCCCCCCCCAGGCAAGAGCAGGAGAGTTATTGCTCAGTGGGAGGGCCCTCTGGTCCCATGTGCATCCCGGACTAAGCCGAACACACACCTCACTCTCCCTCAAACCACTAAAGGCACATGCTCCCGCCTGTAGCCATGGTTCCCTAAAGAGGAGTGGCGGAGGAAAAAAATGAACAGAGTGCTGCCTGCAGTAGCCTCTGCCTCCCTTTTGTCTGTCCCCCATCCTTCCCCCCACTGCTAATACTTCTCTCATAGCTGCAGGGACCTCAGGGATAACAGTTGCACACATGCATGCACACGCATGCACGCTGATCGCTAATGGAGACACGCTCTGTTTGGAGGAATGCACTGGTCCTTTAAATGGTTGCTGATGTTTGATTTATAGAGCAAGTTCATCCATCAATTTAGGCTGCCAGATATGGATTCATTACTTTGATGTGCGCAATTAAAGCAGTGCTTTCTCACATGACCGCTAAGTTAAAAAAAACGCAAAATGATGGTGGTGAAACACAGCAGAGACACAATGTGTATTTAGGTGTAATTATGGAG
This sequence comes from Maccullochella peelii, assembly GCA_002120245.1. Lineage (NCBI taxonomy): Eukaryota > Metazoa > Chordata > Actinopteri > Centrarchiformes > Percichthyidae > Maccullochella > Maccullochella peelii. The sequence continues at coordinate 30,654 of LKNJ01000037.1, forward strand.
TAATTATCACTGCTGTGCTCTCAGGCTGCTGCAGCTGACCTAATCTAGCATTTTAATCAGCATGAAGGACAAAACATTGGGCCCTGCTCATCTCCACTGGTGCAGCTGAGGGGACGGCGCTTGTGGGCGCTGTACTGGATGTCTCCATGTTATTTTGGCTTGTGCAGACACACGCAGGATGTGGCCCGTAGCCAAATCCACTTTGTGCATTTCTCTGTGTGTGTATGTGTGTGGTGAGGTACAGCCCAGTGCTCCTCCTCACCCTCTCGTGCTCAGACAGTGTCACATTGTGCACAGCAGAGCACGCCTAAGCCTTTGTGTGTGGTTGCCCAGTGATCACAAAGAAGGGGCACAGGGCATGTGCATATTGTGTGTCTGTGTGTTTGTCTACTGTGTTTATGTTTTGGGTTGGTGCTCTCACTAGGCGGAACGTCCCCTAGGTATAAAACATGCACAATAAAGTCGCCAACACAACCTAAGACACAAACATGCTCATAAACATACAGGGACAATTTTTATATATTCTTTATTTGTAATTAACTAAAATTAAGCATTGTCATTTGATGTATTGCAATAGACTTTTCATCCGAAGTCCTTTTAAGTTAAAATTAATACATACATAAAGCACTAAAACTTGGTACAGGGCACCTTCCGCTAAGTCATAGTCACAACATAACATCCCTTGTATGATATGAACAAGACTAAAATTAACGAGTAAACATTTTGATTTTCTACTGAGAAATACCTGCCATTTCATGTAAACAAGATTGAGGAAATTTGCTCTTCTGGTAAACAGGAGCAAGTCAAACATTTACCACAGGCAATGCTCGCACACACAAATAGCGTAAAAGGATTAGAATAAACTGATGATTACTCATCCATCCCGCATCTGCTCAATTTGCATGACTTGTGCAACAGACACGTTTCTGGCCCATCCTGGTTAACGCATAAGGATGTGTCCTAGAAACAACACAGCGATTTCTCAATTCCTTTTAAAAAACAACATTCGCTTTCAGAGGAACAACTTGTGCTTTCCCACTGTGGCCACAGGGAACATTAAACAATTGCTCACATTTGACTGAGCTCATTGGTGGTGCTACCAGGGAAACACAAGGTCAACAGAGAGCTCTAGGGGAGCCGTAGGTTTAGCCACAGGCGGGAGTTGAGGGTCAGGGGTCACACAGAGAGGTGGGGATGGTGGAGGAGCTGCAACATATTGTTTGGTCCCCACTGAGCCTGAAGATACAGAGGGAAGATCTGTTCAGGTGGACAGTAACTGGTGCTGTGTGAAATGACGATAGAGTGGTCATGTTTGTAGGATGAGGGTTTTATTAAAGTCATCAACAAGTAAAATAATGATGTACAGTAAAGAGAATATGTTGAGTTTCTCATGAATCCACAGACACTCGTTTCTTAAACCTCAGTCCAATGCTTCCTCTGAGATTGTGCATCCGAAAAGAACATTATTTAAAAAACAATCTAGATTACTATTATTCCAACATAGTAGGAATGTTGTGATCATGTCCTGTTACATCCGATTATACTACCCCTTTTTTGAGAGCAAAACTGGCTGAATTGGGAATTGATGGGTTTGGATATTCTGGCCCTGCCCTGCACTGCGGCAGACGGAGGGAGAGGGAGAGGGAGAGAGAGAGAGAGAGCGAGAGAGAGAGAGAGAGCATGCACACATGCTGCAGAACTCGACACCTCATCACACCTCATCAGTAATCAAAGATTAGCACATATCTGCACAGATGCCTGTAGATGGATACACGCAATATTGCACTGTAGCATCCAAGAGCTCTCTGCTTTTTTTTCAAGATGACAGTATGGTAGATTTGAATCTCCCTGCACACAAACAGGAAACATAAAGTGACAGGTTATTTCTGAAATGTGCCGTTTTTGTTTTCTTGTCCATGCACAGAGTTATCTGAGAGCCCTGAACATGATGATAATATTACACAACAGCACTGAGGGCTGTCCACTCAGTGCTGCATAACTCCCCTCAGATCACCCTTTGTACTCCACCGTCCAGATCCACAGAAAAGCTGTCCAGTCCAGCCTGAACACTGACTCATTGTACAAAGCTGTTAGGTCTCAGTCCTATTTTTTATTCTTCTTTTTTGGTCGCACATACCTTTGAACTAGAATATAATCACTATAACTACATTGAAAAGGAGAATGCCTGTGCATCTTCCATCGTCAATCTAGATTTTAATTAATTAATTTATATGTCACCAAGGAAATAATGATGTTAGCACTTTTTAATTTTGCGATGTGATGTTGATATTCTGATTAGTTAAACGTGTGTGAATCAAAATTAATCCACTGTGTTTTACAGCCCGTTAAATTGGCTTTGTGTGGGTAAATACCCTCTCTCTCCAGCTTTTGTCCATGGCAACACAGTAATCCTTGGTCAAAGTGACCCACTGTTTGCGTTGGTGACAAAGAACTTTTCTAAGGTGGCTGTGTATCGCAAAGTCCTAACAAAATGGCAGGGTTGATCCTGAAAGCTCACTGGACTGTGCCATGATGCCATTTCTCCTTAACTGAGCCCTCAAGGTACAAGCCACAGCTGAGTGAGCAATTGAACTCCCCGTGCCTGTCCAGATGTTGGCCTAATTTACTACGACTAGCAGCGTATGTGGCCCATTTACATGTCCTCACACCCAGTGTGTGTGCCTGCATGTGTACAGTGTCAGGCTCTACCTCAGGTGCTCCAGCATCCACCCCACTGACATCCCATGATTCATTTTGTTTTTAGCAAAATGCAACAAGAGGTTTGCTGGATGAGTTCTGAACTGGGGACAGGTTCAACGTCCTCACACCGGTTTCTTAATGTTTCAGTGCATTTTGATGAAAATAGGTGGACATTGAAATCTTGGGTGATTTTTTTTGGTTTACCTGTATCAGTTCAGGTGTTCAACACCAACACTATATCCTGAGGAAAAAGTTTGCCTTACCGCATAATTAGGTGTCATGCCAATGCACAGCTTCACCCACAATCATCTGACAAGAAACCATATGAATACCCAAGTGAATTTAGTTGCAATAAGGGTCCCTTTTCTGATCCAGGACTATTTATATTACCATAAAATAAATACATTTTGGTAAAAATGTTGATAAAATGTATATGTGCATTAAAGCTTCCAAATACTTTGATCCAATCCAACAATGGATCAAATGCCAATTTTATATGAAAGGAGTTGCTTGTAGTGATGAACCTACAGAAAATTATCTCTCAACTCATTGTTTGGGTTTTACAGCCTGCAACTTTACCATTTTGGGCCTCATCATGAAGCCGTTTTCAATGGAAAAAGCTCTAAAAACCCACTGTACACTACCTGCACTGCACCAAACAGCAGACAGACACAATTAAATTTTAGCCGGTGAACATAGTGGAGCATTTAGCAGCTAAAGAGCCAGATATTTCACTCAGGATTTGGTGGAGACCAAAAACAGAGCTAAAAGGAGAGTGAATATTGAACTTCAATTCACCAGGTGGATTCAAACACGACTCCAAATGAAAGCTAATGTTGCTACAAATCTGCTGGATGTGTAAAGAAGCTACTGGTTGCTAAAATGTTGACCATATCAACTTATGTTTGCACATTTTTCCAATATCCCCTTAGTTGCAGGAATAACATGTATAAAATTCCCCCTTGTACACGCTAACATGTTCTTCTTAAAAAAGGCCAGCGAGACTTTACTTTCTCAATGCTTCATTATCATTCAGTATTGTTCAACCGACTCTACCTTGCAGACATCACTCCCTACACAGTGTCATTAGAGATTATTAGCACTAGTTAGAGTCTGTAGCACTGTGAGGACACATGGGCTGGTTGGCCTGTTGGGACCTTTGGCCACATTCTGTGGCACGAGGCCAGTTTTAGACACCTCTGCAGCTGGCAGCGACCAGATGTGGTGTCTTTGAAGACAGATGAGAGCAGCAGCTTTGTGCATCTTCAGGAGAGACAGAGAAGCTGTGAAGATTTCCAACAACCTGTAAGGATGAATGTGTGCCAAGTGCTATCTATCTATCTTGGAAAATGTTCATTACTTTACAGTAAGTGTGCTTTTCACTACCTTCAAAATAATATCACACATAATTAACACACACTGGTACTTAGTTTTATTGTCCCATTAAGCAAAGTAGGTATTTTACCTTGTAAGAGGTGGATATTAAACCTTTTCTGTCTATCATCCTTATTATGCTCATCATGCTGTTAATCATTTGTCAATTACACGTCTGACTGACACGCTTTTTCTTTTCTCAGTCTCCCCGATCATCAGTGACTATGATCTTAGTTCAGGGTTGAAGTAATAGAAAATGACAGTAATCCCCCATCCATCGTGATTTAAATTTGCTCTATCGTTAATGAGACATGCTCTTCATGCATGCGGTAACATAGACGCTGTTAAAGGAATTATTAGCACTGGTAGAGCGGAAAAGAAACACCTCACTTCCTGTAGAGATGATTGAAGTGATACACTACTGGAGACTTTCAGAGGTATGTGATCAGAAAATGACAGGGGGATTTAAACAGATGGGCATAATTTTCACATTTTAGTAGTTTTTTTTAAACATGTGTAAAGCTTTTTGATCAAGCCTATGTGAATGTTTGATGAAAGCATAAATCTAAATCAGCATATCATAATGATGTGTAAATGGCCTGAAGGTAAGAACTGGAGGACAGTCAATACTATGTTACAGTAAGAGGCATTTCAATTGCCAAATGCAGAGTGCTGTATTTCCAAGTCTTTTAACAGGTTTTTTAAATTGGGAAAAAAAGATGTAATAGACACTACTCTGAATTTATAAAGTAGGTGTACTTAAATATACTGTATTTTGTTCTATACACATGCACTTGATATGTACTTATTACAAACACAAAACTAATCTCACCACCAGCTGTTTTGTTCTTGAGAATTCTTGAGTAAATATTTGACTTTTTATTCAGATAATTTATGACAACACTGAAACTGGGTATATATTAAAGAATGCCCTCACAAAGAATGGAGGTTTTTCGGTAATGAAATGTTAGAGATTGAATTTTAAAAATGACAGGAGAACGACAGGTCAAGGGTGCCGGACAGGGCAAGCTTTATTTAACACAGCAAAAACAAAAAAAAACAAAAACAAAAAAAAAGGAAAAAAAGGAAATTTTCCAAAATAGATTGTAAACAAATGTACATGTCAATCAAAAAAAAAGGCAAAAATAGCTACCAAATTAATATTCACATCAACAACAATATTTTCATGTGACATCCTTGAAGATGTCTTACAGTGATTATAAAACAAGAGGCGGTATGTACAATCATACAACTTCAATAGGACATGCTTAGGAGTTTGACTGCACCATTGTACCACACACTGACTACAACACATAGGCTGCATATTAACTGACATGGTCTGTGAGCCGCCCATCTATTCCATCTTCAGAAGGCCTGGCATCAGCTCCCTAACCCAAAGAAAAATATCAAGAAATGTTGTTGTTTTTTTTACCATGCCTGGCAATAAATGCATAACTGAAGCTGTAATAATGAATGTGGGGATATCCGCTTGTGAGCCAACCCTCTCTGTCCACACAACCAACCCAAGAGCCAGTCTCTGTTTCCTACGCTGAATTGTTGCTAGGCAATGCTGGGGAATTTGGTGTGTGACCATGAACTGGAAGCCTTTGTGCAAATCACCACTTTAAGTTCCTCCGACTACCGGTGGCAGTCCACAGCTCCATAAAGATGCTACGACCATCTCAGAGATATTTCCAAAACAACACCGGCACTCACATCACGCTTTTAAATACCAAAAAACAAACAAAAAAAACAAAGAAAATACACAGCAACCATAAAAACAAATCATGGAAAAATAGCTTTCTTTGGACAGGGCCAGCCTGTGCATTTTGATTACTTGTTCTCCTTAGTCCCACATTATTTTCTTTTCTTTCCCCCTACACACTAGCCCTTTTTACAAGATGATTGTTTGACTTTAAATGTTTCCAAGTAGATTTCCAATTTTAAAAACAAATACTGCACTGTCAACTCACTCCAGCAGTTTACTTAAGTCCAAACTGTGTCAATACCTTTTATGATTATGTAAAATTGACAGCAAATTCTAGCATCTCCAACTCAAACAGCGTTGTTCCCTCTTATTCACGTACTCTGATCTATTTCATAGCACGACATCATCATTGGTTATTCTATACACCAGTGGCAACTTACACGGAGGAGGAGGGGCAAAAACAGATCAGCAGCCTCTTTGTACAGCAGAGATGGTTTCAGTCCATTACATGGATGTCCATGGAGCGCTATAGCATGACAGTAATCACAAAGCTGCATCTTTATTGCCACACAGGTTACCTTGCATCACAAGCACTTAAATCATTATTGCTTTATGGTTAAAAGCACAGAGACCAATGCTGCACACACATATAACCATGAAGCCAAAGATTTAAGCTCAGAAAAGGGTCCAATATTTGCTCCGTAGTCATTGTAACCTACAGTAAGTGCTGCTTATTGGAGGTCAATAGATTACAGTAACAAGAGTGTACGACACAAAAACTAGAGTCATCTTGGAAGAGTAGAGTCAAGTTGGGAGTGCTACATTGGATTGTTGCAAACGAGAGAAATCCACAGGCATATTACAGTGGTCAAAAAATCTCAATTACTTCTGGGAACATGGTATGAAAGGCATTTTTCAAAACTGTATACCATTTGAGAATTGTTGAAAAACTCAACGCAATGCTACAATTTTTTTCTAATCTACAAACCAGATTTTCCCCATTCACAGTCAGCCTGACTTAGGTAGACGCTATCCTATGCTTTTAAATATGCCTCATAACACTTTGACTGGCATTAATAACCACCCACAGCTTCATAAATAGCATTCGACAGCTCGGCATTGAACTGTTTGTGTTTATGCTCCTGGTCACAACAAAAGCATCTTTTCTCATCTATTTAAATGTGTCTGTCCCATCACCAAAATAGTATTTTAAAATAGACTCCAGCTGTGAACGCAGAGACACCGGAAGTCCAAGTTAACTTCCATTTATGTTTTGTGTGTCCTCATTTCGTTTTGTACACACAGAGCCTCTTCAGCCTCCTCCACTTAGTCCACTGAAAGCCTGCGGAGCAGCGCTGTCCAGAGCTACACAACCATGCACAAACAATCCATGCAGGTTGAAATAGTCTAGACTGCTGTCTGCACAGCAGCCTGCGCTCACAGCTCTTATCCCTGCTCTCATCACCACTGAGACAATGAGAACAGCTCTCTATGTAATAGCTCTCACTATGGTTTGTCCCACTACTCTCTCTACATCTCTGTGCTTTCACAGGCCTAAATGGGGACACCAGCGACAAGCTATTTCACACCTCACACACCTTACTAAGAGGGATGTACAGGATTTTGCTAATTCCTGACAGTTTCATGCTAAATATATTTTTGTACTTAGAAAAATATCGATTGAATTGTCTGAGAGGCATTTACATCACAAGATTAAACGTTACACGTTGCACATTTCCAATTTGGACAAAATCAAAATGTGCCTAGAGATAGTAAAATCAGACAGATGTAACACCATTGTAGTTGCATACTGTTTACAGGTGAAGAAATGATAGCTCGATGATCAAACCTTGACTGATATTGTTTGTTCGAAAGCAAGATAAACAGTAGTGGAAAAAGATGGATGTGCGCTAAAAGGTTCAGGAGCAAGTGGACAGCGAGGTGTCCACCTCTTCTGAGGGATGTTTGGTTTCTGGGGGGGTGAGGGAAGGATTCAGCAGGAAGCCCTGATAAAACCATCGTGCCCACCCCCCCTTCCCCGAGACCAAAGAGGCAGGGGCTTGGGGTCGCATGTGATGACTGTAACCCAAGAGGTCTCCACTCACATGACTGAGCAGCTCTTGGCCTTCTCCTTCTTGAAGGTGGAGGAGAGCAAATCCGATTTGCTGGGCAGGTGGAGAAGTCTTTTGGAAAGGCGGCGGGTGGGGCTGGACTTTGGGAGAGGCTGCAGCTTGTTGATGCAGGCCATCGCTGCGGTGCGGAACACGCTGTGGATGCTTTTCTCCGAGGTGAACGCTGAGCACTCCAGGTAAGCCTCTGCACCCAGCTGCTTGGCCATAACAGAACCCTGAAATAAATGGAGTGATGAAGGGTGCTGTTCATAACATCCTTTAAGACATTTTCATTGTTTTCTATTTGCAGCAGGGTCACTGTGTAGTGTGGAGTTCAGGAAGAGATGCCCCTGCAAGCTCATAAAATGGCTGTGAAATTAAGAATGACGGAGCATGCCATCATTGACTCTTCTAGGTGACAACAGGTGACTCATTATATTCTTGACCCTTGTCATCATTAAAAAGATAAAATAGGGATATTTATAGTTTATCAACTACCATTGCAATCATAATGCAACCTTATGATCAACAGGTTTTTCAAGTAATTAATAAGTCAGATTCCCAAAATGATTTCTGAAATTCTTCTGAACATACCAGCTGAAAATAACAGCTCCAGTGGAAGTGGAGCCTAAAACAGAGTTTAAACAAATATTATGATATATATCAATATCAAAGAAGGTCTGCTGATTATTGTGATATTTATTTTTTCCATAATGCACATCCCTAACATAAAATAAAGCAGCGAAATGACCTCTGAAAAGGAAAAGTTTAATAACTGTCCTATTTAAGTGTGGTTGTCCTACATGTTTTTTCTTAATATTTTTAATTCGGCACGGACTATATTGCTGACAAACTATATGTGTTACTTATTTTGTCTCACCTGTTCATAGGTGATGGGAGTCTGCTTCTGATTGGACAGCTCCATCAGCGTGCAGACATCTGTGCGCAGGTCGGTCTTACAGCCAATGAGCAGGATACGTGTGCTCGGACAGAAGTCCAGGATCTCAGTTTTCCACTGTGGACACAAAAGGACAATCAGTTCAGCGGATCCATTTTGCCAAAGTGTTGAGTAAATAATAACCTGTAAATATATACTGCACAGTCCCATGGTAAACAAGCTGTGTTTGAAGGAACTGGTGATGTTAAGTGTGTGACAATCGGGTACAAAAGAGAATTATGGCTGTAATGTGAAGTACTGAAGCCATTACCTTCTTCAGACTGCTGTCCACAGTGTCTGGGCGGCTGATGTCAAAACACAGCAAAACTGCATCTGAGTCACTGTAGCACAGGGGCCTCACATTATCGTAGTACGGAGAACCTTAGAGGGCAGAAAAGAGAGAATTATTAATGTGGATAAAAGACAAGACAAACTTTGAAAACACACACACAGGCATCTTTAACTTCCATCTGCCATCAATGACTTCAGTGCAGCCCGTTTTGACTGCAGGAACTCAAAGAAGAATGAGTGAGTGACTCAAAAGTTTCAGAGGAATCTTGCAAAGCCACCATTTTGAAATATTTATTATTAAATTATTTAATTTTCTTTTTGGATGGTTGAGGTTTTTAAAACTTTATAAATAAATTACTTTTCTGGTGCCACATTTCAAGGCATTTTTTCATATCAAAAGGTACAAGCGTCTAGGCTAAATTTAACAGTAGATAAAATGTTTACGAGTTCATGATTTGAGCCAATGATAAATTAATTTTAAGTGGAGATGGTTTCAGGAATCGATTGCTGTGACAACAGGCAGTTGGTCAGAGCAAAAAGGGTGATGGGGCCGCAGAGTGGCAGCAGAGCTAGAGAATACAGCTGCAGGGATTATGTGAAATCAGCATCACTTCTCCTGCTGAGCCTCACTTTGCTGTCCCTGAAACCGCTCTTTTCCCTGCTCCTATATCCTCTGCTGGCATTTCAGAGGGAGAGAAGATGACAATCGAGCACTAAATCCTCATTGATCTTCTCTTGCTTTAGATTACGCAAGTGGAACGGTGGGGCTCGGGGCAGGCAGACGCTCCCACTCATGCTCAGAATCCTTAAGTAAACCACCCACCCCCCCAAAAAAATCCTCTGCTCGGCGCGCAATGCCTCCAGTCCCTCTGTTACCACAGCAACAGCCTTGGAATCCACCATCTACATCAGGCATCCCTCCCACCTCTCCATAAAGACTCGCTTTAACTGCCAATCAATCATTTTACACTGCAAACTGCCCTCCCACCCACTGTTGGGGACATTCCTCTGCTCTGCAACAGAGTTGGGGTCCACAGACATGCATCCATCTCACACAAAGACACACACATTCACACCACACCTAATGACACACAGACTCACTATTTAAATTTGGCAGCAGCCAGAGGTAAAGCCAATCTGTGATCAGATGAAACAGAAGAGGAGCAGCTCAATGAGATTAACATGTTTACTTTAGGCTCCGTGTGAATCCCAAAAGGGATTCAGTTTTCCTCTTTTAGCTACAGATAACAAAAGCAGTCTGTGCAATCACTCATTACATATTACACAACCACCCTAATTGATTTACAGTGTGGAAAACAATGCATCAGAAGAAAACATATGAAAAAGCACACACAACATGGATGTGTGCATATAGATCAGTTGCATGAATACTTAATGATTATCAAAGGGTAAAACTGAATTTGCCAGCTGCCGGGCGCTGTGAGTGGAATAATGACAAGCTGCGATGAAATTCCTCAGGGCTCAATGTCCTGGAGAAAGTAAACATCGCTACAAAGGCTTTTTGTATTATAACTCTGTTTCTATGCCTTTGGATAGAACAATGACTCTTAAATAGCATATTCTCTGAAGCAGTCTGATTAAAGTAAATTGTTTACTACAACTGTATTTTTACAAAGAGGACAGACGTCGCCACCTTAAGAATGCAAATTACATTATTGCCCTAACACCATTTATACCTAGGCCTGGAGTAGAAAAACTACGCTCATCTGTGAGACAACTTTCCGTTTGCTGACTGTGAAAATTGACACACATTAAAATCAGAACAATTAGCACCACTGGGATGATGAGTCTGCGTGTGTGTGGCGACTCATAGTCAGAGTCAGAGGCAGGGGCTGTATAAATCTTCTCAATCTCCCACAATGGGTTATCACACAACCGGGAAACTGGGTGTGATTCTGCATTAAATGGCCACTGATCTAAATGCAGCAATCAATGGAAAGCTGCACAGGGGGGTCCAAGAGCCTTTGCAATTAAAGCTGACAAATTAGTTGCCCTGCCAAGAGGAAAGGGAAATGGAGGTGACGTCTTCTTTTTTTTTTTTTCCCACAGAAATTGATTTTATCTTTCATTTTGGACAAATGATGCATGATTCAGTATGCGTATTTATCTTCAAAGGGGATACATAAAAAAGAATATGAATGTGTAAATATTGAGGCTCCACAGCATGCTGTTTGGGTACAGTAGTAACCTTGGCAGCACTCTCCTGACACTCCAGGACCCAGTTTCTAATCCTGGAAGAAATAGCGGTTTCTATTGTGGCAAGAAAAAGCCAGGAGGAAGAGAGGAGGGAAAGCAGGAGTGTAGCCTACTGAGGGAGATCACAAAGAGCCCTCCTATGCCATTAATCCTTCACCCCCTGCAGTCTGATATCACAGAGTACCAGTAGTAGCTGTCTCTTTGCCTCTCTCCTCCCTCCTTCTCTCCATTGCAACAACCCAAAGAATAGCCTGGATAGACAGATCAATGCACATGCAGTGAGTCTAAGCATGCTCCAAATGTTCCCTTTCTTCCTTTTTCTCAACAGCATGCCTCTACAACAGATGGAGAGTTTCTGAGGCATGAAACGTGGAGAGTGAGGCTGACTAACTTGGGAATGGATGAAAAAGAAAAGAGCATAACCAAATTCCTAACTCCATCCATCTTGATGGTGCGGTGCCTAGAGCTAAGTGTTGAGGTGGAAATTGGGCCAGAGCAGAAGTAGGCTTCTCAGGCCGAGACGACGGGCCTTGTGTTGGAGCATACAGGTGGGGGAGGGGAGGATCTGCTTTTCTGTGTGTGCATGAGTGTGAGTGTATTTTTATGCATATGTGCTAAATGAGTGACAGAGCCCGTCTTCATCATTAGCACACCCCTCTGCTACAGTGAGAATGCAGGGGTCAGACAGATTAATGATCCAGTGATGGGATGACTCACAGATTTGGGGATGAGAGTAGCCCTGCCCCTCCACCCACACTCAGCCGGCTGGGAGCTGTGCTGCTGCTGCTGCTGCTACTGCTGCCGCAGCTGATAACTATACGGACTTCACAGCCAGGCCAAAAAACACACTACATTGCGTCAGACAGTTGTTCCCTGGTTTCACATGCCACAGCCAGTGAGCATCACCACTGAAGCACCCTGCAGGGACAGAGAGGACGGTTCTTTGTTCCTGAGCATCACCGCGTCTGAACTGTTAACAAGCTTTACTCTGTAACTTGACACTGTCAAAGCTGATCACACTCTGGATTTTGAAGATGAGTCAAACCACAGATTGTTTACAAAAAACAACAACACACAACTAAAGTTTTGATGTGCATTGAGTTAAAAGTGAATTCTGCCAGTAATCTTTCACAAAGTCATAGTCAGGGCCTCAGAGGTAAAAATCTTTTCGTTAGAACAGTTAAAACCTTAATGCCAACACCAATCAGTTCACCCAGCCTGTTGGATGAAATTCAACTGCCTAAACTAGTGCTTTGAAATAACGCATTTTAACGCTTTATCCTTTTTTCCAATTAAAAATTAAACTAGTGCTGAGATGATTAGTCAATAGAAAATCAATGGGCAACCATTTTGACAACTGGTTAATCATTTAAGTAATTTATAATGGAAAAATACCATTGGGTGGTTCCAGCTTCCAAAATGTGAGGATTTCCTGCTTTTCTCTGTTCAATATCATTTTAAATGGAATATCTTGTGGACTGTTGGTTGGATAAAACAATTAAACAGCAGACATCAAATTTTAAATAAATCATAAAAATATTCAACTGATTAATCTGTAAATAAAATGATTATTAGTTGCATCCCTAAAACAGACTGAACCCTAAAAATGACTAAAAGCCGAGTGGCCATTAGAAATGACTGACATATAGCCATTAACATGATTATTGTCTATTAACAATGCCTCTCTTTTACAATTATACAGATTGTTTCATCAGCTTAAATGGATATTGGGTTCATTATTAATCAATCTCATTCATTAATCACACAAGAAATGATTCCATATACAGTGTCCTCTTAGACTCAAAGGCTTTATCAGCAAGACCATTCAACCTGAAATAAATTACTCACTAACACCATAACGAGATTCATTATTCACTATACATGAGTTACAGCCATTGGACGGTGTTCGCCTTCCCCTCTTTCGCTCTCCCCCCTGCATGTCTGATCGGACCAGGCTGATTAAAACCGGTGGATTGATTTTGGTCTGTAAATCCATGGCGGGGCTGGGAGAAGGAGCTGCCTGCCATGTGGAGCCGGTGATGAGGTCAGTCCAATCAATGAAGGGGAGTCGGGATAATGAGGAGACCCTCTCAGTGTGGTGGGGCCGCAGCGGCACAACTCCGCGCAATTAGACAAAATTACAGTAAGAAGAGGAAACTGTACGGTGTGACCAACATGAGATACATCTATAACAAATGGTGGGGGGTGATATAAGTTCTCCTCTCAGTGGGACATCCATCCATCCATCTATCATCTATACCGCTTATCCTCAGAGGGTCGTAGGGGGGCTGGAGCCTATCCCAGCTGACGTTGGGCGAGAGGCAACGGGTACACCCTGGACTGGTCGCCAGTCAATCACAGGGCTGACACATAGAGACAGACAAACATTCACACTTACAGTCACACCTACGGGCAATTTAGAATCATCAGTTAACCTAACCTGCATGTCTTTGGATGGTGGGAGGATGCCGGAGTACGACGCAGACACGGGGAGAACATGCAAACTCCACACAGAAAGGCCCCAGCTGACTGGTGGGTTTGAACCCTCTTGCTGTGAGGCGACGGTGCTAACCACTGCACCACCGTGCCGCCCCTCAGTGGGACAAGAAAGCGAAAATTCACATAAGTCTTTAAATCAAAAATAAAGGCTGCTGCAAATAAAAATATTCACATCACCATGAATAACTTTCTGTGACACCTTCTGTGACCAATTTAATCAGCTAATATACAACAGTCTGTAAGGCATGTGTATGTCTACTGTATACGGTATGTTGTACTGTAATGCATATTGTACTGTTCTGCATGTTACTGTGTGTGTTTGTCGCTTGTTCCTCGTGATGCAAATTAGATGGAAACTAACTGGTGGAATTTTGGATTGGGCATGGATGATGAGGAAGCAACAGAGAAAGATGTCAACAGAGGGAAGGAAAGAGTTGAAACAATGAAAGATGGGCAGGATAAAAGTGTAAATGGGAGCAGAAAAGCTGCATAAACAAGTAAAAGGAAGAACAACAAAGAAAGAAAGACAGCATCTCAAACTCAGTAGGTCAGTCCGAAGGGGTAGCCCAGTGGTCCTATTCAGAGTCTTAAGCCCCTGCATCATGCTGTTCGAGTGGGTGACCTGGAGCAGCATATGGAGGTGAATGCAGGTCAGCAGAGTTTTTGAGCTGCCTCCTGTCTGTCTGCTCCAGAAAACCTTCCTGCCCATCATCCCCCGGCACCAGGCCCACTCCTGCTGGCCAGACCAAAGGTCCACAGTCGGATTAAAAAGCAGGATTTGGCCTGGGGAGGGAATTACGCTCACTTTTTTCCTGTTGCTGCTTTTGGATAAGGGGGGGTGGGGTGGTGAGGGGGTGTTGGGGGGGAATGTGAGAACACAGTAAATACGGCATCATCTCTTCCAAGTGGGTCTGTTACATAAAGGATTTGTTGTACACAGACACACATATGCACAAAAACACATAAGCCAACTTGCTCAACTACGTAATGAGGCTGCAGAAACATCCAGCACCAGTGTGGATGGAGAAGGATGTGGCCTGGAGAGAGAAGCCATTGGGCAGTAAGCATGAGGGGAATCAAACAGGTGCTGCAGACCCGTCTTCACAGTATCCAGGTCAGCAGTCTAAACAGCAGATCCCGGGGAGATCCACACTGACACATTGACCCTCTTTTTCACGCTTAGTGTACATGAACATATGATGCACAAAGTCAGCAATAACAACAAGTGAAGCAGAATAATCACTGTCTCTCTAATTTCCAGGGAAACATATTAGGCAGAGAAACGCACTTGTACATCTTTCAATCCTTTATCCTGCCACATGCAAAAAAGTGATATGAGGAAATTTAATCACCTGCAATTTGGGGGTTTGAAAGATGACTGCAGTTCAACACGTGCACATTTTGTGTGTCCTTGCATCAACAAAACAAAGAGTATGAGGCCTGCCCATAAGCCTTTAAGTAATTAAACACCACTTTCATGTCATCTCCTTTATTCTAAGACAGACAGGGTCATGACAATTACATGTCTTGCTCCAAAAAGAGGAATGTCTAGAAGGAAATTCAAAGGCACAGCTCTCCTTTCAGCTGAGACAGACGCTCATTACATTCACAGCGCATTGCCTAATCTTCCAGTCTCCTTCAGCGCTGCAGGCAGAATGGGAGGCCATGATAGGCCAGACAGACAGAGAAGAGGTGATCAGTTACCTGAAGTGTCCCACAGACTGAGCTCCACTCGCTGCTCCTCCAGCTCCAGACAGGCTGTGTAGTTTTCAAATACCGTGGGCACGTAGGTCTGGGGAGCAATTAGCAACATTGTGCCATTAGTGTGGAGGTGTCAGTCAGACAGGTAATGGAATTTATCTAAATTAGTGCAACAAGAAAACACGCACTGAGGGGTCAACCAAATGATAAGCCTAATAAAATTGTTTTCCTCGATTTGAGGGGATTTTGGATCAATCAATCACATGAATCACTGCAGCTGCAGGACATATCCAGCACAAGCCAAAAATAATATGAAGCAATCACAAATGCGTAGGGAATACGTTTGCATGCAAGAAAAAAAAAGCTAAT
The DNA here is from genome assembly GCA_002120245.1 of Maccullochella peelii. Classification (NCBI taxonomy): domain Eukaryota; kingdom Metazoa; phylum Chordata; class Actinopteri; order Centrarchiformes; family Percichthyidae; genus Maccullochella; species Maccullochella peelii. Next base: position 46,561 of record LKNJ01000037.1, read on the forward strand.
GCATTTAAAAGTATTACGGTAAAATGCATAGGCTACGAAATAAACCAAGAGGACGAAATTTTATGAAAATGCGCATGAAAACTGACTGTCTGCAACAGACGCACCGATTTTTTTCCTGTCACATTCAGTCATCTTAAGAGAATTAAACACTCTGATTATCAACAAAAATACAAATGCATACATTTTAGTTCATTTTTCACAAACATGAGCCACATTAGAGCATACCTCTGGATAACAATCCTTCGCCAGGACTTGCAACATCGCCGTTTTTCCGCATTGAACGTCTCCCACAAGAACCAATTTACATCTCACCACCAGCGGCTGTGTATTTCTCCTTTCCTTCATGGTGTTAATGATGGTCCAGTGTTTCTCTCTTTTTTTGCAGAAAATGTCAAAAACAAGCAGCAGAGCAGCCGAGAAATCGTCCCAGTGTGATCGAGCGTCCTGATGCTCTGCTTCTCGGAGGATGCTCGCAGTTGATCTGATTGAATTTGCCACTGCGGCTCTTTATACAGGCGAGCAGCAGCCAATGGGAGCTCGCCATTCCACAGGCTTTCTAACATCCCTTTACTGCACTCAGTGATGTTCTCAGAGAGAAAAAGCATGTTATTTTGTCAAGGATGATAGGAGAGCTGCGTATTACATTATATGAGAAGTTTAATAGTTGCATACTAATTGATGTTTCCCTACAAACTAAGCAAATCCATTATGTCATTTGATGTAAAGCAGGTTTAACATTAGATTTTAGGGCTTATGATATACAGTAGCCAGCAGTCAGTCACTGCAGACGTCTGTTTTGTCACCTGTGGGTCCTGTCACTTGGCCTGCTGCTAATTGATTGATTAGATTGACTTGACTTGCTGGATCAATAGCATACCACTGGCTGAGGACAATGGGGCTGATAGACCAATCCACAGTGGACTAATTAGTTAACTTTAATCTGCACTACAGACACAATTCAGTTTTATCTAAACAACTCAGCTTCTTCTTTTTGATAATTATTCTTCACACAAGTGGTCTAAAATTCCCATATTTAGCAGTGTGAAAGTATGTGGAAGGTAACATCATTGGCTCTGGAATGAAGCAAATTAACACTGAAGCTCTTTTCTGTGTGATTGTGTATTAAACAATAAAGTCTGATTTTCATAGGTTTCTTCCAAAATCCAACATTTCTCACTGGTTACAGTTACTCTGTCACGAGAGGTTTAAAGAATGTTTCAGTGAATGTTTGCTAATCGAAGGGCAGTCTGACCTGTGCTCAATATAGTACCACAATGTTGACATGCGGTAGGATGATGTGAGGCCCCCTGATAGGTGACCAGCTATCGACAGCCCACAGGGTCAAGTCAGAGGTCTTCCCTCTCACTTGTGTTGGTCAAACCCCTGGAGACACACAGACGCTGACTTTCACACCCTGAAGGTTGTTACTGTATGGAAACAGCATCTCATTGTTAGGAAAAGGAGAATTAAAAGATAAAAGTCAATTAACCTCCTTCCGCCAGTGTCTGGCAGCCTGCTAGTTCATTTACTTACTGTTGCAGTTTTGGCCCCAGTGGGTCAAAGCAATTTGCCTTTGTTCACAAACAGCCTGTATCATTCATTCCCCATGCTGGGACCTGTCTGTCCTGTCATCATACACAGCTCTGATTGTGGGGGTTGTGACTGCATGTCGAGGAGAGAATGTTTTGGATTTTTATTAGCATTTCATTTACATCAACAATATTTGACCCAATGCACTTTCACTCTTTGTTCATAGTATGTGTGATTTTACAGTAATCTTTCAGGTAAATGCTCATAATCAGTGGTGCAAAAAAAAGTGGAACTTTGTTGAAATACAGTTTTACATCTGGCTAAATTTTATCTAAATTAAACTAGTTTGTAAAATTTCCTCCAGATTCAGAATGTTTGTTCTGCAGTAGGATGGACAAATAATTTGCCTCAGTATTTGCGCCGATGCTGAGTCTACAGGTGAATAAATCAAGTCATTTAAAACACAAAACCAGGCTAATGAAAGAAAAGGACAGGGGTGCAGCTGTATCTTTCAAAATCTTCCTAGCAAGCAGTGCTTTAGAATGGTTTAATATTGGTATGTAATGTGGCTAGCTAGTTATAATAGTTAGCATGCTGCTGAGTTAAGCAGCATCGCCTTCAACTTCAGAACCTTTTTTGTAAAAACATGAATTGTGCATTTAAGTTTTAAAATGCTTCTATGTTGCAACAAACTGGGCTAGCACTTGTTGGAATTTCACTTTAATTCTGCAAATTGTGAAGTGAAGTCTTTTCTTTTATAGTGTAGTGATTAATCCTTTCTCGGCGTAGGGGCAAAAAAACTGACAAATAATGTTCTATAATATTCTGAAACCTCAGTGAAAGCTCCACACAGTAATTAAAGTATGTAGAGAAAACCGGGCTGAAATATGCTCAGATTTCAGATTGTGCTTTTCTTAATGCATTATTCTAATGAAGGTCCTCTTCATTACTAGTATTGGTCGCACAATGTGTATACAGTAGCCTACTGGTAAAAGAAATAAACACACATAAACTTAAATGATTGATTTATTGAAATGGTTGCATGTGTTAATGTGTGTTTGCAGATAGTGTAGTTGCCTCGCAGCTGGACATGATTGAAGGCCGGCCCTGGAAAGACAAACATATATTTAGTTTGGCTAGTTGGTTACCTTGGCATGATCTGGTTGGCCAGATCTATGGATTGAATTTAGTGTTCAATGGTTAAGCGTGCAGTGGTATAATGTGCATTGTTTGTGTTTGGGTCACACCTCTGTTGTGTCTCCTCTACAGTGTGTTCAGGCTAAAAGAGTCCCCAGGCTATCTGAGCACCAATTTGAAGGTTCCGGGAGATACCATGTGGGGGTGTTGATGTATTTAAATCTGCTGTTTCAGTTTCTGTCCTGGTATTGTAATGGATAATATGCATGAAGATGATGCACACTATCTGTCAGTAGTGTGGGGTACATGTATTTTAATGTATTGGTTGTGTTTTTGTATTTTTGATGTCCGGGGAGGGACGGGGGTCCCTATACTGTGGTAGTGGTTGAGGTCATAGGCAGCAGCAGGCTATATAAGGTGGCCACTTTCCATCAAGCAGCTGCTGTCAGGATCATAGTGGTTTATGTGAAGATGGCTGGGCTTGTGATGTAGTTTTTGTGGGTGAAATAAACACCTGCCTCAAGTCTCTTGCTGTTGAAGTCCAGCTGCTACATGGCCATCCTAACAATTATAAACACTTGGATGTTCAATGGATGTATTAGAGAGGGAAGGGGGATATCTAAGGCTTTGTATGTACAGGGCCTGGATTTTTGTGCTACGCTGCTGATTGGTAGACAGAAATAGTTAAGAAGAAAAGTTGCACACTATGAACTCTCTCTAACCCTTCGAAACTAACTGCAACGCATACATGAATGCCTCTGATGGGACAGAGAGAGACAGGTGGCTGTGAATAATCATCAGGCACAAAGTGACACCTTCCAATATGTCTGATACTAGAGGATGAGAAGCATGAAGCCGGGGAGGAAACGGGGTGAGGGGCTGGCTACTGGCAGGATAAAGCACTAACGCCTTAAATGTCACACCTCGATATATTTGGTGACAGTGTTGGTAATTACCATCAACACAATGACAGCAGTCTACACACGTCCTCAGGAAAAGAGACAAAAGCTGAGTCATAATCCCTCTCACAAGATTCCCAGACGGTTAGAAACGTGAACTGGGAGACTTCCTTATTTTCCTGCCACAAACTCATCAGCAGATGGTGTTGTAACCCAGGATTTCTAGCATGATTTTCACACATGATAGTCTAGACTTAACATATGAAGCAACAAGTTACACTTTTTCCAAAAGATAATCCAAAGAGGGTAAGTGATTTTGGGTTACCAGTTGATACAGTGTGGCATTACAAGCACAGGACAGGACAGGCAAATGATGATCATGTCCAGATAGAGGTGGTAATAATAACATGGCTCTCTGCAGGAAATAGAGCACAAGCTGCAGTTATGCATGATTTGACAGGTTGATTGCACATCAAAAAAAGCATGTGTGGACTGATTGAAGAGACTTGGAATATGTCACAGGTCCCCAGTTCTCGTAGGTGTTGGGTTATGAGGTTATTTCTGACCTCTCCTTGGAGGGGTGTGCGCAGTCCAGTTAATTTCTTCCACACCAAACTGGGAAAACATTTTTTATGGACCTGGCTATGATATTATTGTATGCTGTCGCACTGAGATTTATCTTAATTGAAACTAAGGGGCCTAAACCAAGCTGTGAAATACAGCACCAGACCAAAAGTACACTCCTTTGGCCAGACAGTGTATAAAACCAGATCCAGGACACACTTAAAGGGCCAGTTCACACAAATGACAAAAATATATATTTCTTTTCATTTATATCTGGTTGTATCTAGCTATGCCGATAGCTTTGGTTTCATTTGTCCAGGTTTTGAGATATATGTGCCATTTCTGCTGCCAACTAAAATAATGGTGGTCAAAGGCAATTTGTCTTTCCTGAAAACAATGTCCCTGTTACTCTGACAAATCCACATACGCCATTATTCTCTCTCCTGGCCAGATAAAACCAAAACTAGCTGCATTCCACTTGAGGTAAGTGAAAAAATATGTTTTCTTTTTTGTAATTAGGGTGAACTGACCCTTTAAATAGCAGTTTAATACGAAAACCATCACTGTATGATATTTCTGGTTTACATTGGACCGATTATGCCACGGCATCATACAACCTGAAAGTATAGACATGTCACTTCTGCCCTCTGTTGGTGGTATTATGAATCACTGAGGAGAAATAAAAACACCACACACAGAAATGTTACTTAAATGCTGTTGTGTTTTATTCACCCCCTCTTTCAAATGTGCTATTGACAAAAGACGCACCCTGTACAGATCATCATCAGACACTGTTGGATATCATTTATCTTGTTGACTTGTCAGAAACCACGTGAAATGTTGACATCATCATTGGACCAGACAACTTGTTGGGTATTGGAGGTGGGTACAGCATAACGTTTAGTGCATTTATTGCATCGTAAAGCAGACATATAAATGATAGTAGTGCAATTATACCCCATCATAACTGAGGAGATATCTTGATAGTCTCAGCTAGTGTCTCGTCAATGCTAGACTTTGTATTGCATACAGAATTTAGGCAAGTGAAACGCAATAGGAAATGATAATTGTAAAAAATTGTGCTTTGGACTTCCAAAGAATAATTCTTTTTTTTTTTGTAGAAATTTCCTGCAATAAAAATTAAGCAAATAGGAGCTGATTTTTTTTAATCAAAAGAAGGTACTGTGCTCTCTGTGTTTCATCAAGTAGAAGTTATGTATCTCAAACCTGGTCCTTCAGAAATGAATGTGGGTGTCAGTGGAAGCAAACTTTACGGTGGTGCTAAATAAGTGCAGTGCATCATTCTAAAAAGAGAGGAAAATACATATAAGCACATGCTTTCTGAGGCGTTGAATATAGAATTGTGTACTGTGACTAAAACCCTTCTTCTTTCTGTCAGCATTTGTTGTTTCTGTGCAATTTGATAACAATAACAATATCTGCATATTGAATATACAGTATGTACAATTAGGCCTTGATAATGTATACATGTGACTGGTTATGTAGGTCATGTTGATTTACTCTGATGAGTAAATGGCTCATGTGAGGATGGCCCCAAAAAGCCCTTCTGATGAAACAGGAGTACAATATGTCATGCACATACATTAGATTATTTACATATGTGGTATGTTATCTGTATTCTATAGTTTTATATGGTAAAAGCAGATGCATTAATGTGAGAATTTCAGTGCTTATTGAGATGCATTAATTTTTTTGAGTACTGTAAGACATGAAATGGAGGCAAATAGATGATTTAATAAACACAAAAGAGAGAACTGGTGGCTATGAAAAGTTTGGATGAAGCTTTTGGTATTTGCAGCAAAGACATTTAACTAGTCTCATGACTGGAAGTTGTACATATTCTTAATTTAAGTGGATGCATATTTAATGTATGTCTTGCAGTTTGTTTGCAATGCAATAAGCAGTGGTGGATGTGAGAATAACATAAATGTGCCACCAGATGTCGCCCTCCATATATTTATAAGCCTGCAGCACACATGCTGATTTTAGCTGTTTATGCCAAATCATTTACTCAGTTTATTAGGAAGTAACCCATTGCAATCTGTCGATGTGTCGATGAGTCCTGAATGTCCCTTCAGGGATGATAAAGTGCTCTCAGTGTTGTAGCACAGTGGTGTAGTGGATGGTGGGTGCACGTGTACGCAGCATGGCTAAGAGGAACTTAATTCTGAAGCTCCATTGATGTCTAAACTCACCCTACCATCAAAAGAGAAATTGGGAGTCTATAGTCCACCCACTTATTCAGTTACCATTACAACACTGAGCAGCAGTCAGTGACATTTAAATGACACCACTGACCTGGTAAAAAAAAAAAATGCAGAGATGTTCTTGACTGTGTAGTTTGCGGTGATGAGTTTATTTTAGTTCAGTGCTAATATCACCAAGAATCACATTCAGCACACACGCTGAGGTAACCTTTAATTGTGTTACTAATCTATACATCTATCTCAAGCTTTCAGTTTTACTTTAAAGTCATCATCAGGAGAAGTTTTGGCGTTGGGAAACAACAGCTAATAAATACCAGGAGCAAGCTACACATGTATTAAATATCAGTGGATCTCCTGATACCTGGTTATGCTACAAGTTATACTTCTGGGTGGATCGAATTCTTTCTGAAAGAAGAATTTTTATTTCTTTGGGATAAAAAATGCATACTACCATGCGGCAACTGACATATAGTATGATTAGCTGAAATGATTAAATGAGATTAATTAGAATCACATTTGAAGCCAAATGTGATTTGGTGATTTGTTTTGCATTTCTGTATTATTTGTTGGAAGAGCCTTTTTGTCTCAGTGATATCAAGAACCAAAGTTTTTGGTTAATATAGAATTGCATTTTCAGTTTTAGTTAGGTTATGGGATTTGCCACCAACCATCTGCAAATAAACCAAAGTTATTATAAATAATCCTTCCTAAGCCAAGAGACCAGCATTTATACATTCACATCTGTGACAAAAGATGCATATAGACTGTAAGTCTGTGCTTGACATGCATGGGTTTTGCATCACTGTTGCGTACAGATATGTGATCAGCTATGGTGAGGGCCAAGATATGAATTATAGATAGTAGTATTGATAGTTGCTGTAAAAAAAAATAAATGGAAAGGATCATTTAAAAAGGCTATTGAATAAACAATGAGAGAAAGCAAGTGATAAAGGAACAATTGTGCCTTTGAGGAAACATTTGGTCAAACTGGAATGACAGCTCATAGCGAGCTGTAGAGATGGAAGACATACAGAATTGGTTTTCTGTCACTCTCTGCACTCTTTGGCCAGAGGGGTGCCAGGTTTATCAGAGAGAGAACCCTGGGAACCCTACAACAGGAAGCTATTCATGTTTGTATTAAACCGATAGTGTTGCTATGCTACAGTACTGTATGCTAATTTGTCTACAACGAGAGCTGAATTAGCCTATCTGTGTCTGGGACAGCCATTTCTGGGTGTCTGATCACACATGGGCTGGCTCAGCTTTGCCAGGTGGTGGATGTGACTTCCAGTGTGAAAGCAGGGAGTTGGGAACAAGGTCAGGGTGGGGGGAAGGGTGAGGGAAGGTGGTGTGCAGTGACTGCACTGCTGTACTGGGTTTTTTTTACCAGTAGGCGTGCAGCTGTAGAAAGCGGCCCTGAGTTGTCGCGTGGCGGTGGGAGCAGGGAGCTCTTGCCGAGGGGCAGCAGTGAGGTGGAGGCTCCTCTGTCTGTTGCGCCGTTGGTCAAATCTTCCTCCTCCTCCAGCTCCTCTCCCTGTTTTTGTTTCTCCTCTTCCTCCAGCTCACCAGCCTCCTGCTCTTTCTCTCTCGAGGGACTCTGCTCTTGTTCTCTTCTTTGCCCCAGGTGTGGCCAGAGAAGGTGGTGGCTGGCTTTGGAGAGATGAGGGCTGCTGCTGCCCCCTGGTGGCGCCCTGGTCCCTGTGCTCTATGACCTCCTAGTCTGACCCCAACCGACAGCACAGGCTGCTCCTGCAGGGGAGCAGGGGCCACATTTCAAGAGAGAACAGTACCAGGAACCAGTAGCAAAAGAAACAAAGACTAGAGCTTACCAAAATAAGAAAGAGAAACAAATTTCTTCTTACCTATGTCTGTTGTAGTAATCATTCTATCAACTCTTGAGTCTCAGAAAACTAGTGAATGGACACAGGAGGCAGAAAAGTTGTGATTAATAATGCAGTCAAAACTTTAATAAATCAAGCATCAGTTGTGTGTTTGTCTTACCTGTTGGCTGGAATTAGCTGAGGGTGGGGTGATCACACTTTGGTCCAGTAAGGGGTTAACAGGGGCAGAACAGGGGAGATGTGTAGCACGCCAGTAAATTTCCAGGTACTCTGCAAGGTGTTCACATGCATCTTCCAGCTGATTCTCATCCAGGATGACGTCAAACATCTCCTAATGAGTCAAAGATAGGAAAGTGAGAGATGAGAAAGAAAAGTTACACCACTCAGTATCCAATGTATTTCAACTCTTTTCTGAGCATTGTAATTATGAGTTTTAGGCAGAGTGACATACAGGTGGACACTGAGCCAGCTTGTCCCCTGCCATCATCTGGACGTTGAGGTGTTTGCTTTGTGACTTCCCTCGAGACTTGATCAGCCTCTGAAGAACCTGTGAGATGACAGAAGAGACAAAGAGAGTCAAAGAGTTTAAAAAACAAAAACCCAAGTAATGAAGGTTATCAAACGCATGGTTCTAATTTGATTTCCTTCATCATTTTCCTCATTGTTTTCTTCCTTTATTTAGTTATGTAAAGCAACCTCATCATGGCGTATCATCTGAAATCTGAACATAGTCTTCCCTTTTTCAGCCTACTTTTAATTTGGAGAAGACTTTCATTTTAGCCTGTGTGCTCAAAGGGCAAAACTTTAAAAAAATAAACAAAAAAAACCTTTAAAAAAAACCCTCCTGTGATTCATACATTGTAATTAGGACTGCATCATTTTCATTATTGATTAATCATTAAATCTATAAAATCTCAAAAAATCGTGAAAAATGATCAGCACAAGTTCTGTCTGACCAAGAGTCCAAAACCCAAAGACATTCAGTTTATCAAAATAGCTGCTGATTCATTTTCTGTCAGTCAACTAACTATTAAACTATTCCACTGGTTCAGCTCTAATTTGAATAATAATCCACGACTATATAGGCAAAAACATTAGTCTTGATGATGAATTTCTTTGTGACGTTTGTGTGGGCTGTGCTCTACTTTAGGCGAGGAAACTTTGACGTAGACGATGATGGGAGCCAGAGAAGTTTTGAGGAGCTGCGCTGGGTGGTTGATGGTGTCTGCATCCAGGACGACTAGCTGAAGAGACTTGGCCAGTTCAAAGATCCTCTCTATCTCACTCTGGACCTCAGCTGTAAACAAACCAAAGAAAGACAGGGAGTTGACAAGTTTAACAGAACAACATCACTTACTTCACTTTAGTAAAGAAAGAAGAGGCATCTATTCTTAGCAAGTATTAATCTTTATTTAGCACAAAAGATTAAAGACAACTTTCTTGTCACTCACCCAGACTGGAGCGTGTGTTGGATCTCTCCATTATGGCCTTCTTGTTCAGCACCGAGCGCTTCGCCAGTGACAGATCAGCAGTCACCCGTGTAATAGAGATCCTACAAAAGAAGCGTCTTATCACATCACATCCACAACTGTTCCATTTCAAAGGATGAGGTGAACTTGTACTCGCTTGCAGCTAAAAATAAATCATCATCATCATGTGTCCTATCGACCATGAAACATGAGAGGCAGAATCGCACAACCAGCTCTGGAGCTCGGTCACAGTGTTACTGTACACTGAGCTGCAGCTGTAGAGAGCAACACAGACAGCCGTACCCACCTGCCGTCAAATCTGTGCTTTAGGAAGTCAAACAAGGCTTTCTGCATCATGTCTGTTACCTAGGCGACAGATAGGAGGAAGGAAGAGTGGAGAGAAGTTAGGAGAGTAGTGTAATGAAATATGCACCTATGCACACACACATTATTACTTATATTTTTCATTTGTCAACACTTTAGTTTAAGTCCCCTTATTTAGCATTTATAAGCATGATATAAAGATTTAAAAAAATGGTTTATAACACGCTATAATGTAGTTGTAAGCAGCTATAAGGAGACTTTTAATTGTACAGTATTTGTCAAGAGTTATATCTTCTTCTATGAAAACATATTATATATTCTTACACCCGTGTTTTACTATATTGTCATGATGTGTTGTAGTTGTTTATATACATTAATAAACACTTATGTCTGCTTACAGCTACATTATAGTGTGTTATAAACCATTTATTAAATGTTTATATGGAGCCTATGAATACTAAATAGTGGGACTTAAAGTAAAGTGTTGCCTTGATTGTTGAGCGTTAATACAGAATTAATCATTGTGAGTTTTATATTATCTCTTTTACAAGAGTGACCTGGCCAAAATGGTAGTGTAAAATAGTCAACACACAGTCATGAGAACACACACAAGCAATTTGGCAATAATATCACCAGGAACGACATTAAAGTAACAACATCCTTTCATTTTTCAAACTATTACATTCCTCATGAAGGAAGTAGTTTATGTTTTGCTTATTGTTACTTCACTTGGATGTTTGAGCTTCACTGTGCACAATGATGTATGTGCAGAAAAGGAGAAGGAGTAGATGTAATTTTAAGATTTTTTATAATCAGATAATTTAACTTTTTTGTGGAAAAAGCGAAGTTTATTCATATGCCTTCAAACAGGTGTGGAGGGGACCTTTAAGGATGACATGGAGAGTGATAGTGTTTGCTTGCGTATGTTTGCATGTGCACTGTGAGGGTGAAGTGAAGCAGTCTATTTTCAAACAGTCCTGAAAAATGGATGGCCTCCGGAATAGAGGATGAAGCGCACAGTGGTGTTGCTCCTCCACAATGTAACAGGGAGACGGAAGAACAGCGAGAGGGGAATAGAGTGCAAGGGAGGGAAAGAGAAAGGCAACGTCGAAGAACATCGGTGAGCAACCGAAAAGAATATGTAGAAGAGAGACAAAGCAGAGAGAAGGAGAAAGAGAGGGGAAGAGAGAAGGAGGCAGGCTGCCGTTCACCACTGGAGCATCCCCAAAGCGCATCACCAGAGCAATGCATAAATATTTCACACACACAAAACAAACGACTTGGCACACAGCCTGCGCAGTCACAGAAGAGAGAGCGAGGAAGAGAGAAAATGTTGAAGCACAGAGACATTCTGTTCAATTACAAGCCTCCCATTTCAGCATATTCAACCGCCGTTTCATTCGTAATTGACATATTCTATGATTAATCGAGTTTAATTCCAATGTGTTTTCATACATCCCGTCTCATACGTGTTACACTGAGTTTAGTATAGGAGAATTTCACATACAGTAGCTAATATAATGGGGCATACATGCACATGCTGTATCACTCAAAATGGATCTAAGATTCCTGTTGTGTGTGCTATAATTTCATCAGGATGTGACTGTGGTGTTTAGTATCAGTGTTAATGGGATAATGGAGGCCAGAGTGATTCCCTTTAGATCAAACTATACAAGTCCATACTGGACCAGAAAATACAGTTCAGATTAAACTGGAACAAACAATGGCAGTCCAGAGAAGAAAAGACCAGAGACTGAGCTCAGTGATGTCACATCTATGGCTGGTATTAACAGTTATTTTCATTATTAATTCACTGTAATTTAGTGTCTTTTTTTCGATGAATCAAATCAAAGTGTATAAAGTTATGGTAAATACCCATCTGAAATCTCCACAGCATAAAGTGATACCTTAAAATTGCTTATTTGTCTGACTAACACTGAACTAAGACTACATGCTAGCAGCTCTGTGAGGCTGTACTTAGGCACAACAGTGCTTTGAGCTAAATGCTAACGTCAGCATGCTAACATGCTCACAATGACAATGCTATCATGCAGATGTTTAGCAGGTCTAATGTTTACTATGTTCGCCATCTCAGTTTAGCATGTTAGCATGCTAACATTTGATAATTAGCATTGAACACAAAGAGAAGCTGAGGCTGATGGGAATGTCATTAGTTTTGTAGCTTTTTTGTCATAAACCAATTGGGCAAATTAAAATTTTGACCTCATGATGGTGCTAGATGAAAAGTCAGGGGCTGGACCCTGACCACATCCAGGCAATTACTCCAAACACAAGGCAAGACTTTAATAAGCAGAACCAAACTATACTAACTGAAAAGCAGTACTGATGGTTGTCTCACCTCATAGCCTTTCAGTGAAGGGCCCACCAGCACCACTGGCCGCATGGAAGGGACCACATCATATGGAGGAACATGCTCAGTCTGCACAGGCCACAAGCACAGACAGGGTTTGGAGGTGGAAAATATACAACATGTTGAAGTGAATTTACTGTAATGACGCACACACACTCAGAAGAATGACAAGTAGTTGCTCTGTATGTCACTAGCAATGGACAGAGCCATCAAAATGCACTGAAATGCTTCAAGTGTAGCAGTATAATTGAGCATGTTCTTGCATAAATTGTAAAGATGTTAAGTGATACACAGAGGAGAAGGCACAATGCCAAACGTACCTGTTTCTGCTTCTGTTTGGCTTTCAGAATAAACAGAACGAACTTTAAGCAAGAAGGATAAAAGCTAATAAGAAGGTTCTGGCTACAAGTCATTACTTCAGTAGAAAATGTGTTTTGAGTTTTAAGGCTTTGTAAGAGTGTATTAACAAAGAAAACATGCATGCCATGCTGCACTGAAGAAAAGTACATTTACATTGTGGCTCTTCAAGAAAGTGGCCTTTCACAATTCAGTGGTTATCTCACATAATCATTAAGCTTAGTTTGATGGAAAAGGCAAACTATGTTGAGAGGATGTTTGCAAATACACATTACTTCTGAAGGGAACATTTTAGCCCAGGAATAGCCCTGTATGCAAATTGGAAACTGTGAGAGCATGCAGTCCCAATAGAGGCAGAGCAGACAGACGCAGTAGCAGGACTCCTCCAGTCCCACTTACCTGCAGATGGCGGGGTGGACCTCCAGCCTCCGGATGAAGCGTTCCCTCCTTTCCTGTGGAGCAGCATAATGCAAAGCTTCATTATGCGCGAACCCCTTCAGGAGGCAATTTAGAGTGAAGGACTTCCAAAACAGAGCAACACATGAGCAAGAACTAAGTTTTCAAGACTGTGCTAGGCAGGAAGCTGGTGGAATTAGGGCAACGGAGAGAGAGACAGAAAGACAGAGATACAGAGACAAGTAGAGGAGTGATAACAGAGACATAGAGATCTCTCAGAGCTGTGTGACCTCTGACCTTGCTGCTGCTTTCTGCTCTTGCTTTATCCTCATGGCCTCTAGTTTGACTGGGCTCGGGATGAAAGTGATGTCTGCCCCTTCCTTCACCAGCCGACCAATCCACCAATCATTGTTGTATTTCTGCATGACAGTGAAACACAGCTTTTATGACTCAGAAGTTATGCTGCAAAATGTGCTGACATGGATCAAGATTAATAATAAAAGTCTTTATTGGCAAGTAACGTTATAATATTAATGCTGAAGGCCGCTCACCTCTTTTATGTGCAGAAAGTCTTTGGTTTCAAAATTAATAGCGGCACCTTGGACTGGACAATCTTCATCAAGGGCCCCACAGTAACTCACATTGGTTTTTACTGCAAATGCTACTGGTTTAGTCTGTTAATTGACAAAGAAAGTAAAAAATAGATAAGAAAGAGATATATAGCAATAAACAGTATAATTGCCTTTATACTCACCAAAAATGTCTGTATTTCAACCTCATTAACTGAAAGTGAATTTAAGGACAAGCATTGACCTTTGACCCTCGGGGCTCTCACCTTGGCTCTCTCTAGCTGCAGCTGAGCCTGGCGCTCGGCTTCACGCCGAGACGCCTCCTGGTCCTCCTCCAGGGACAGGTCGGAATCCGAGGGTCGACTAGTGTAGGAATCGGCTGAACCCTGAAAGAAAGATGGAGAGGAGAGGAGAGGAGAGGAGAAAAATAACTGTTACAGCGCAGGCAGACAGGAGGTTAATCCACCACAATACCATACCTAACACCTCGTAGCAGCTGTTGCTACTCGTGATATAGTAACTTTTCACTTATTGCAAAAAAGCTCAGATGCAGCTCCGAACAGATCACCTACATCTCCCTCCGTGTCTCCCATGTCTTTCTCCTTGTTCAATCTGTCTCTGAACCGGCCTGTTCTTTCCCGAAGCCATGTGATCCAGCCTTCAAGGACCAGTAAGTTCCTGCAGCTTTCCAAAGCAGCCATCTCAGGGGAACATGTGCGTGAGTACTGCAATAACACCAACTACCAGCACGGTACAGCATGGTACTTGTTGTCTATGTATCCACTCAGCCAGTCACACCAGATGCTGGCAAAAGCCCAGAGACTTCAACCAGGAGAAAAACAATAAGACACAACTCTTGGCTAGAATACTGATAATACACAATAATGCTACAAAATCCATCTTTCAATCCATTTTCTAGACTCCAGATTGAGTCTGAGTCCACATTGACTCCAGAGGATGTGGTTTAGGAGTCACTATAGACAAATCACTGAATTTGTTTGTGTATCAATGAATCTGAATGCTGTAATTTATATCAGAATTTCAACAAATCACAACATTAAGTTGCCCATACAAAGTCACCAAATAACAAGAATATTGAAAAAACTACCCCTTTTCTATGAAAACCTGTAAGGGAAAATAATAAATGTATGTGTCATTGGAGGATACATACAGTACAGGCAGAACCTGCCACCCTCTTTACACTTAATACACATGTAAACTTCCAGACTGATAAAACTCTCACAAAGCCTCACTTCGCCAGATGCTACATTTCACTCCATCAGCATCCTGCTCTTCCCCGGTGGCTGCAGTCCCAGCTGGGTGCAGGATTGGAAGACTCCTCACATACGACACAGAAGCACCCGCATAAGACAGTCAAATATAGCTCAATAACAGTGTCATCCTTCTTTTACCCCCCCCCCCAACCTGTCTCCTCCCTCTTCTCTTCCCTCCTCCCCACCATTTCCATCCCTCATTTGCTTCCTCCATTGCCCCCAAAAAACTGCTTTAGTTGAATGGAGCGCAGAGTTGGTGGATATCATTTGAATATCAAAGCCTGCCAGAGGTGGAGCAGGATCTGAGGAGTCTACCAGCAGAAGAAACAAAACCTAATTAAAGCACATAGAGCTCTGCAGATGGATGAATGGGATTAATATCCTGAAGTACAGACTGAGTCTCTGAGCAAAACATGTCTATACATTGTCTTCACCTATATTGTTCGCACTTTTCAATATAGTCCTTCATCAAATCAAAATATAAAATTCCCTTGTAGATAAACAAAATTACAGAAAACTAAAAACACATTCCCTTAAATTTGAAGCACAGGACTGCCTGTCTCTTTCTCTTTGTTACTGTCCTTTGCTAAAGCATCACACCGCTTTGCTTCATACTGCACGGCTTCCCAATGAGCTTCAATGATGCAAAATACTCAGGTTTCCTTTGCTGTCTGGTATTTGGCTTTTGAGTTGTACAAAACCTGCAGAAATGTTAATGGCAGACATAGAGAATTGGATATTAAGGATGACATGCAATGTTTACATTTTTGAACTATAATGTTGTCAAAGTACCCTCCACTGCTGACAACAGTGTGGGCATTGGTTGTGTTGTAGGATGATTACAATGAAGTCAGTTCACATAATCACTTGATATGTACAGATTATTTTGGCACCAGTTGTAGTGTGTTGCTCCCTGCTGCCACACTACTGACATTATATTTCAGATGTTTAAAGACAAATTTTTTTAAGATACACTCTGAGAGCGTCAGAAAAGATATCTTCAATTGTGTGCGAAGTTTAAAATCATCTCATGTAAACTGATGAGGTCTGGGGGTACTTAGCTTCTATTACTCATTCTCTCTCTTACTTAGTGCCTTTCAGCTGTGTGATAAGTGCCTCATATTCACATATTACAGCCAATTAGTATGTAGATTTGACAAACTTCACCTCATTGGTCATTCCCAGTCAGAGATTTCAGACTCTTGCCTGTTTTTGTATTTCTCTCCATAAAGTATCATTATTCTTGCACTGTTTTTAGTTTTTAATCATCTTACATCTGCACTGTTAATCACTTTACATTTGCATATATTCCATTTAGCACCTACTATATCATAGCTCTCTGTAGTAGTTCTGGCGGTTAGACTTTCACAGCTGTGTTGTGTGCTCTTATTCGTATATTCTTGTGTGTATTGGTGCTTTTGTATTTAAGCTACTGGATGCCTAAATTTCCCTCGGGATCAATAAAGTATCTCTCTAATCTAATCATCTGGTTTGCATGAATGAAGAAGAAAAAATTATAAATTCACCTTGGTGTGAGCTCATCAACTGACAAGCCAACAGAACAGATACTGAAACTAATGTGGAAACAGATCCCCCTCATCAGATATATCTATAATATATCAAAAATATTATGGGTATGCATATTGCAAAGTTTTAAAGCACTTTACTTCTTCAAAATGAAAGGATAGGTTCACATTTTTTAAAATCTGCCATATAACAATACTCTCATGCCCATATGTACAGTACATTGAAACATTTTTTTGCTGTGATTGTTCCTCCTGTTCATACTAGCCATGAAGAGATCCCTTCATAACGTGCTTCCAATGTAAGTGATGTGGGACAAAATCCACAGACCTCGTCCTGTGCAAAAATATATGTAAGTTTATCTGCAGTTAATATGAGGCTTCAGTAGTCGGAGTTAATCAAATCAAGTGGGTATCTTCCAAAGTTACAGTCATTTTAGTACAAACGCGGTGGACAAATAGTAACACAAAGAGGGAATTTTGCACTAAAAAGACTGTAACTACTCACATGACTTTGGATGGTCCCCCATCACTTCCATTTGAAGCACTTTATATAGGGATCTTTTACATTTTTAAAATTTCACAGTGGACTCTTAAGTGGCTGTTTCACACCCAAAGTAACATCATGAAACTGACTAAGCAAACAGAACCACAAGTATGGGGTCAACTACAATATTTAAATGTATGAATGACTTCATAAAAAGACAGGAGACTGTAACAAAATAACAAATTCAAAATCTATGACATTCAACAGATGGGCCTCCCAGTGAGGTACAAGTTCAATACAGAGCTACAAAATAGCCTATACAGAGTTGAGATAGATAGACAAACTGCATGTGTACAGTACAGTATGTCTAACGAAGATGAGGAGAAGGAGGGAGGGAAAAGAGGGGAAGTGGGGAGATGCTGGCAAAGTGAGTGAACCAGAATAGACTTCTGCTGAGATAAGAGTGAAAGGGGAGGGAAGAAGAGAAAAACAGACAGAATATGTTTCAGAGCGGACAGACAGGGACTCATGGATGAAGAGACTGAGTTTGCATGCAGAGTGGTTAAACAAAACGGGGAGCATCAACAGCGTACCTTGTTACAGATGAGTCCTGTAGCGCTTGAGTCGGAAGCAGACATGATTCTGCTGCCAGCGCTCTCTTCTCCCCCATTGCACAGAAAAGGCAGAACCCTCCTCCCCTCAGCCCGTGGTTACAGGGGAGAGAGAGAGGGTGGCGTGCACAGCCTAAGTGCTTCACAGCTGACGTTGCTGCTCTGTTTCAACAGCCATTTCCTATACAAAATTGATGCCCTGACTGCAGCACTGGTGTGTACACGCCCGCGTACCGGTACAGTACAGTGGGTTTCTTCAGCTTCGAGCCAGCCCTCATGTAAGAAAAGGAGCTTTCCTCTGGTTTCATGCACCGTCTCTATCCCCTCCCCTCTCCTCTCCTCTCCTCTCCTGTCCTCTCCCCTGAATCTCCCTGTCCGGCATCACAACCCTTCCAAGTTTTTCCATACATTCCTCTTATGTTAATTCCCGCTTTAGTGTAAGAGATCCTGAAAAAGTCACATAAAATCAACCAGGATGGTCTGGTGTTTACTGTAATCTCCCACTGCAGAGTATCATTTTTCACTGGGCACAGATACATAGACAGAACAAAGACTGAGCAGTTATGTAAGCCATGCTAAGTGATAATAACCAAGCAAAGAAATGCTGAGAGACAACTGAGTTGATTATCGTCATTCCCCTGCCAATTAGTAACTCTCTTTGGTGAAACAGGTGACTGCTTCAACAGCAATAATGGCAAAACTATAACACAAAGGGTGTTAAGTTAGCGGAGGACAGGGAGACAGAATGAGAGGAGGACATGAATGGAGAAATGAAAAGAGGGAGAGGAGAGGAATAGGGGAGGACAGGGCTGTGCCCGCCTGCCCGCCTGTCTGCTTGCCCTGCACCATCCTCCTGACAGGAAGGTGATGCATGAGCCTACAGAACAGAAATGCAGCAGTGAGTCAGCAAGCAGCCATCTAGAGTCCATCAGATGTCTTAATAAGCCAGAAGAGCAGCCTCTTTTGTAGGAGACAGCCTCGTTGTTCCTGGCAAGCCAGGGCTGCATGTCTGCTCTCCAGGTTGCCCAAGGAACTGAGGACCTTACTTTGCAACCATTATGCTGGCAGCATGCGCTCTCTCACCCTCAGTCAGCTTTGGCTGCTTAAGAATTGAGTGCACTCCACCAGGGCTTTTAGAAAAAAATGTCTCAGGGCTATATTTCTGCTTGGTTTTTTAAAATTAAAGGGAAGCAAGCAGGCACGCTTTCAAACACACACACACATGCACACACATATTGCTGTAGTTAGAGGAACTATCTCCCTCAGCTGCCTCTGGAACAGATAGGGTGACTATTTTCATCATTAGCATTGTGCATGAAGCAGCCATTGAGTAACAGCCTTTCACACAGTGGGAGAGGAATGCAAAGATGGAGAGGGAGCGAAAGCACAAGAAACCAAAAGAGAGCTAGAAACCGAAAGAGAGGAGCAAAGAGAAAACATAGCGGAATAGCAAATTAGATTGATGGAGCAAGACGATGAGAACTTAAACACTAAGAAAAATCCTGAAAAGTGTTTATCATATCATTTGTCTGCTTTACCAATGTTAGCTGCTCTTAAGCTCTTTAAATTGAAGACAGAGAGACAGAATGATGAAGACTAGGGGGGAAAGGTGAAAGAGTGTGAGGAAAACAGAGGGACAAAAAAGAAAAAGGGGGAGAGAGGAAGACAGTCAGTACATTAGAACAATAGGACCAGAGATTAACAGCAGAATCTTTTCTTTCTTGTTAGTTTTTGCTGTTCAGACAGTCTAAATATAGCTCTTCTCTCCTCTCCTCTCCTTCCACTCCTCCCATCACAGACTGGGGTAGACAGTGGGGAGAGGATAGCGAGGGATTGTCCAAGTTCACTGAGTTTTGATGAATTCCCTCAAGAAAGAGCAAAGCAGATTTGAGACTGGCTCAGCTATATTCACTGATGCCAGATAGCCCATCTGAATGTGAACTAAGTGCCTATATGGACAACCAGAACAGACAGCCACTGAGGCTTGTCTCTGTTCAGCCTACAGCATGTATTCAGACTCTGCAGCAATTTGTTTCTCCCTTTCAACAGGATTATATTAAATCTAGCGTTGTTCAATCCTCCTGATAATTTGATGCAGGTGTACTTCATAATGTTTCTTTTTTAGCACTTTTCTTCAGTTCACACAGACCTCCACAATCAAAGTAAAAAGAGAAACATTTGATGTAGATGAGGACAATAGGACAAAAGTGGATAAACTAATTTAAAAATGTTCCAACCATCGTTGGATCTGTGACATGTTAATTCTCATTAGACAAAACTAGCAATGGCACAATAACTGATACTTTTTTTCAATTCTTTACTGGGATATAAATGCTTTTTTCTACCCTTTTGTATTTAACAAAAGAAACCAAAGTTCTCAAATGATAAATGTTGTCTAAAACACATGGAACTGTACAAGAACTTAAATAAAATACAATCTAAAACAGGCAAAATATGTTTTAAATCAGTAAATATCTGATTAAAGATTACTGTAATACATTCAATGCCAACCTTTAACACCTGACAGTTTTCAATACTTGCTGGCACTGCTACAGAGAGATTGCAGTTGGGACCAAAAAAGTATTAAGGGTTGATACTGAGTCCTTTATTTAGTTTTTTTGCTGAACACCGCAGAGCCTCCCAGTGCAACCACATTCTCGTACTGTAAACTGAAAACTGAAAGGCTCTGCACCAACTGGGAACTCAGTGGCTTGCGAAAAGGGCAGCTTCAGAGAAGACAGAGTTCCAGATTTCCCCAAACAAATCTAGAGATTTAAGCACAAAAGCTCAGCAGTCACCTGCCAATGTCTCCAACATTTCGACTTGTGAAGAAGCACCTTACAATCTGTGTGCAGCAGGAGCTGAGGCAGCATTACAGGCAGAGGTGGATCATCCAGAGCCAGAGAGGAGGTCTCCTGACACTGCAACCAGAGTAGGGCAGAGTGGATCAATAGGAGAGCCACCCAGATTGATACTCCATCCTGTCCCAAGCAGCTCCACCCTCCTCCTGCTCTAATGTTACCTCAGGATACTTTCTCCCTGCCTGTAATGAGCCCTTGGCAGCCTATAAATAAGCACTTCCAAGTAATTTCAACACACGCTACACAACTGCTTTCTCACCAAAGACACAAAGTCCTCACAGTAACAGCCGTCTGCATGGAGGTTTAAAGGGGACATCTTGTATTAGCCAACTGCAAAGAGAAATGCTACAGATGCAATGACGACAATGTAATGACGTGAATCATCACGGATTGGTCCACAGTGAAGCTGGCATACAGTGGAGGAAGAGGAGCAGGATGCAGCGAGCCCGGCCAGGAATCTCTATCTTTCATCCGAGCTGTCGACTTGGCCTTGCCGCCTACGCTGTGCATACTTAGGCTTTCATCCCCCCAGGGATCCCTCAACCTCACTTCACCAAACTGCTTCAAAGTTCAGAGAGGCTGGAGCTAACCCACATAAAGTTGTGTACCTACAGTGCAGCATAGAATGGCACAGTGCTGCTGCATCCTTCATTAAATCAGATGTGTTTGTTAGAAGCTGACCTGATTTAGGCTCTAGGTTTGAGTTAGGCCTAATTGGTGCATCTTGACTAGTGGGCTGAGCTAACTGAGGGAATGTCAGAGTTATCAATATGTAATATGCGCCCTACATATTCGCACATTCCAGCTTTACATCTAAAAACAGTGTGTTTTCTTTCAAGTTTGAGCCCTAAACATATTTAGTGACTACATAGGGTTGCTTTATGAAAATAAAAGTAATTTGCGCATACAGACTGCAGATGTTACAGCCAAGAAAGCCGTATGAATCAACTGGAGATGTTTAAAATAGTAGAACAGATGTCCTAGATAAGACCAGGCAAACATGCAGATGGCATATGAAAAAAATGAGAGCGCATATTTCCTTACATTGTGACTTTGCTCTTATTTCTAATAAGTAAAAAATAATAAAAAGGCAGGGTTTCTAAACAGGAACACAAAGAGAAGCTGAACTGGAATCTTTGGCCCTCACAACATTGCTGGTTCATCAAATTTAATCAAGGCATTGCACACTGATGCGCCAACACACACACACACACACACACACACACATATGCATGCATGCACACACACACAAACGCACAAAGCACTTCACTCCTCACGGGACGGGCTTTTAGTGCTCTGTCTCATGCAGTATTTAATTGACCCCACACAGGAAGCCTAGCGGTCCCAAATGCACTCCTTCCCCCCACCAATAGAGAAAGCATGAACGCCTGCAAGTATGCCCACAGCTTCCCACCACTGTCCCTCTGTCACACAACTGCACTAAATGCCATTTTCTGCTTTAGTGCAACTCAAGACTTTCCACAGAATTGTCAGCGCTGAGGGTGAGGAGTTTGAAGATACATCAAATTTGCCCAAAACGCTCAAATGTAGATGCAAATTCAGCCATGCCCCACTTTGACTGCCGCATACGTCAACTCAATTTCTCAAACTTTCACTCAAAATTACAAGAGCAGAGTTGAAAGGTTTTTCCTGTTTCCACAATGTAAACCTATATCTTTTATCGCCATCTAATCAGGTATTATTCAAAAAGCATGTACAGATCCATCGTTAGGTTCACAGTGGCTACCAATGCAATTTGCAGCAGAGATTAGATGCAGAAGAGATAGCAGCGTACTTACTCAGTTGGAGGTAGGAGAGCACACTCCCCGTCTCTCTCGCTCGCTCTCTCTGCTAGTCAATCATGGTGTTCTCTCTCTCTTGGGTAACACTGAAGTGTACTGTAGCGTGCTTGTAAGCAGTCTATCCCTCTCTCTTTCTCTATACCCCCCTCCTCTCTTATTCTCCACCACTCTCAGTACACAACCCTTTGCTACGTCAGTGAGGCTCTCTCTGCTCTGCATATTGTCCTTCCCACCCTCTCTGCTGCTCCCCTCTCTTCCCTTCATCTCTACCTCTGTATCGCAGTCACATATATAGTTCATTCAGGATTCTATCACGACAGAGCATCACTGTGGCGAACAAGATCGCCATGCGTAGTTATGTTGGATGGGATTGTATCTTACAGCAACAATAAGGCTCATAAAATCTCTTCTCTCTGCTATTACAATGTAAAATCAGCCCACACTTTCAGATCCAGAAACTCATTCAGGAAGTAAAAAATGTATTATAAAGCATCAAATTCTTATTTTAGTCACTTCGTGGGATTCTCACATACACTTAACGGACAAAAGTAAGTGGACACCTGAATAGTGCACCTATATGGGATTGTTGAACATCTAATTCCAAAATCATCATCATTAATATGCTGCCTCCACTCTTCTGGGATAAGATTTCGATAAGATTTTGGAACCTGGCTGCAGGGATTTGCTCCCATTCAGCCACGGTCATGGCTGCGAGGTCAGTGAGGTCATGCACTGATGGTGGATGAAGGTCTGGCTCACAGTTGGCGTTCCAGATCATCCCAAAAGTGTTAGATGGTGTTGAGGTCATGTCTCCGTGCAGGGTGGTCAAATTATTCCACTCCAAAGTCGCTTTGTGCACAGGGTCAATGTCATCTTGAAACTGTTGCCACAAAGTTGGAAGCACTCACTTTAGACATTGTCTAAAATATAATTGTATGTTGTAGCCTTAAGATTTCCCTTAATTGGAAGTAACATTTCAAGCCCAGACCACAAAAAATGGCCCCAGACATACAAGGATACACAGGTAAGTGGACAGGGGAGAATCAGCCATATCTACAGTCCTATCACATTGTTATTTCAGCCACTGTGGATTTCAACACGTCAAAAGCCAAAAGTTTAGAGACAGGAGAAAGTCTTGTGGTGGTGAGGGGATATGGGAGTCATGTAAGTTGTCTCCGTTCGACATGTGGAGGCGTCCCCAGCGTAGCCCTCTGTTCACTGTGTATGTTCTGTAGATATCATGGCTGGCTGTACTCTGACATCTGCTCAGCTGCTGAGTGTATGCGTTATGGATATGTGCAGATGTGGATATGGGAGGTTTTGTTGAAAACCGTACAAACCAATCAAACATCTCAAGAGGAGAAGGATGTATCTGCTTCACGTGTTAATTTGTGCACAGAACATCTTGCGAAAGACAAAGTGTGAGATCAACAACATGCATCTACAGTAAGACCAATCTGAAACCATAAAACCATGACTATGGGCGATGTGAAAATCTTCAGCAAAGTTGAGATTCATAATTCATAGGATAGATTGCAGGAAACAGTGAGGCGGAGGGGGAAAAAATGAAGGAGAGAGAGATGGAGGAGGCTTCCATTCGAATTCTGCATGAGCAGTAGATGTGAATAAAACATAAATGACTGAAGGTTTGAAAGCTAAACTCCACGGTGCTTTGCGCTGAGCGGGAGACAGGCAGAAAAAGGAGAGAGAGAGAGCAGCTTTAGGAGCTGCACCCAAGCATTGAGTGCAGATGTCTGTTAGTCTGTCCCACATGAAGCCCCTCTGTGGGTAGAGCTGCTGCCGGTGCATTATGGATGAGGGGCTATTTTAAGGCACCGGGGAAGCTGCGTTTTGATTTTTGAGTGGAGGGGTATGACACCTGGCTGCTGCCAAATCCTTTCATGAGGTTTGTGCGGTACTTGATGGGTTCAGACATGCAGGTACAGCATGTGTTCCAACACAGACCTGATCCCTGTTTGAAGTGTGCACGCCAAGAGGAGGTAGGAGGTAAACAGACTGGTGGGATGCCAGGGAAGTGAGTGAGAGTGACACCAAGCAGCTCTTCACACAGACAGCGTACTTTATGTACTGTTAAAGCACACATACATACAGTATATTACATAATGTGTGGTGAGGTTCGTTTAACCACCTGCTGCCAATGCAAATATTTACAAAAGATATACACATTAGTCTGCAGTCAAAAATAAAAATATTTTTGTTAAAGTGCTACATTAAGCAGTGATTATTTTATAATAAGAAGAGTGAGCTGATGTTGATGTGTAATGAAAAAAATTGCCTGCAAGCTTCAAATGGGTTTTCCACTCTTAACTCATAATTGACAATGAGAAAGTGCATTTTGTTGTTTATTTACAATCAACAACACGGAGTTACTCTCCACACTAATGCAATGGAAAGAACTGAACATGTCTGAAATGCACCAAACTCCAGTCTTGTCCTCTGTCATATTCTACAGCCTAAAATTTGATTAAATTAACTATCTGACAAATATGCAACGATTTTTGTTAATTTACTTTTCAAATAACTATTCTTTTCTCAGATAGAAGACAAGCAAAGACAAAATCAATGGAAAAATTATAATTATATAGCAAGGGTATCATACCTCACTAATGTTATGTAGGCTACCCTAAATAGAACAAATTGCCATTCAAATTGCAAGTAATTTTCATCTTATTTTTCATGAGTTTCACTTCAAGCACAACACCTGTTTTTAGACTTTTAGCAGGATGAATCTAGTGCAGAGACACTGACTAGACCCCCTGCAGTTTGCCCACCAGACACACACTGAAGCAAATGATGCAATGACTTATCTCCTCTAGAGGACCTTTTGCCAGCTGGAAAAGGCTGGCAGCTCAGTCAAAATCATGTGTTTTTGACTTTTCAAGCACCTTTAACACAGTCCAGACCCTCTGGGTGGGAAACGGGCTCACGGAGATGCAGATGGACGCCCCAAAGGTGTCCTGGATCATGGATTATCTCACCAGTGGGCCGCAGTTTGCCAACCTTCAGCAATTTGTGTTCATTGTGGAAAATACTATCTATCTCTAATATATATCTCTCTCTCTCTATCAATCTATCTTCTATATATCAAACTTCCAGGAAAGAGTAACCCAAAGAGTGTCATGGTAACCTTTGATTTAAGAAATTGTCCACAAAAACATCAACCCTCACAGCAAACAAAAAAGGTTTTGGGACTTTTTGGTGAATTGTTGCAGTGTTATTTCATCACACGTTTCTTCATAATAATAGAATTGTCTGTTCTCTATTCACCAGCTAATAGTGGATTACATTATACAGAAACTTATTACCTTTGTAAACATATTGGGATTACAATTTTGAGTCATTTAGATGTATTACATGCATATTGCAATATCATTTACAGATATTACATCATCAGTTGTTGTACATAACATTGTTGCAGAGGGAACTTCCACTCTAAATTTCACCCTTTCATATTTTGTATTTCCCAAGCTCATAGCCTTTACATTTTTTCTTCAGGTTGTCACTCTGACAGCGGCATTGCCTTCACTTGAGACAGTTTTTACATTTTTTCCCCTGATGTCTTTCTGTTGTTACAGTAAGAATATCATAATTGTCATAACATAAATCTCAGAAGAATGCCAGTTCAGATGAGCAGATTGAGTCAGTCTCACATTACAGTGAGTAAAGTATTAAAGGAGAGAGCTGTTGACAGTCTATTGATTAGTCTGCATTGGAATATGAATGCTTTTCTCATCCAAATATGAGTAAAAACTGTTTTGTCACACTCTGACTGCATGTGTGACATGTGACAAAATAATTATTATAGTGTAAATGCAATTACTGTAGCTTATCCTGGAGCAAAAATGTAATTATGTCTCTCATAACCTAATAAATGATAAGGTGGAAGCATGAACAGACCCACGGCGCTGGATGATTGTTTTCATCTGTTGCTCCAGCTGACCAATTATTTTATTTTGCTCCAAATGTTTGTCATGAGCATTTAAAATCCCGCTGCAGCCCAGCTCCCCTGTCCCTAATTTCTGCTGGCAGACTGACAGTGCCAATGCCTGCCGAGTCTCCTATACTCCGAAGTGAAAGATTCCCAGTGAGGTCAGCCTGTCTAATTTAATTATCGGTATCCCAACAAGGACCTGCTTCTACCTTTACTGCTTGTTTATGTCTGAAGGCTACAGTAATGAGGGGCTACACGACGCATCCAGCCTGGTCAAACCCCTTCATACGGCACAGTAGCGGTCAAAATCTCATTCAGTCGCCAATTACCCCGACCACCCCCGAAGAGATCCGAAAGAAGAGGAGAAACTGACAATAACCCACCTCGTTAAGCAGAAAGACGCTTGAATTGGTCAGGGACATCCGCAGTTAACGGGGATCTCGGTCACCTCAGCCCAACTTGGGGTGAAAAAAAAAAGCCACAGTTTTCACAGTAAAGGCATCAACTAAAGGCAGAGCACCGCGCCTCGTCCAAACATTTTCACAGCACAAGAGAAAACGGCTCGGCTGCCGCTCAACGCTTCATTTGGACGTGAAGCTCCGGCAGCATCTGCGCTGTAAAATCCCTAGTTTGTGGGTTCACGGCATGATCAATGACTGTACACAAAGCCATACGCACGGACACACGGATGGATAGATTACAGCTTTCTTAATAAATTATGCAAGACCTGCACTTTTCACACAGCGCGGTCCCCGAGAATATCTGCGGCTTTTTGTCGGATATATATTTTTGATTTTGAATATGTGAGGATCACCTGTGAGTTTGGCATCAGCACCTCTTGAATTTGTGCCCGGAACTCATTCACTGACATATACATTTAACTGTAGGCTACAGATATACAGAATTAAACTGTATTTTCCTATTACAGTGTGGCGCAATATGTCCTCGACCCAGTTATTTAAAGCAAATGTGGTCTCTCAAGCTCAATGTTCAGCAGGATTATCAAGAAATAAATTAAATTAACTACCCATTATTCTACATCTCCTGCTGAAATTTCATTTTACATAGGCATACAGAAGAAAATTAAGCCTTTAGTTTACATTGTTATATATGTTTTGTTTTTTTGTTTTTGTCTGAGAGGTTCCAATAGCCTATTTCCTTTTGCTGCACTTATAACATTTCTAGAGATTTGTTTGATTGGGATGCTGTTTTCAACAGGAAGGAGGCGTCTTGTGTTCGCTCCAGGCAGGCAAGGATGGCATGCGGGTCTTCTCGGTTTTCACTGATCCAGCACTTTGGCCCCCTCACATCCTGTAAAGGCCTTCCATTTACACAGGGCCAATCGACCGCTCCAGTCAGGTAGCTTATACAGCCAATGTCAAAAAGACAGGAGAATGCCACTGTACACACACACACACACACACACAGGGCCCCACAGAGGGGGGTGCATAAAGTGGACTGGAGCACCTTTTGTGGTTAGCATTATTTTACACTGCCCTAGATTTGAAGCAGCTGGTTGGTGCTCTTGATAATTTGGGACAAGCAGATGTAACATTTGGCAACATGCAGTGCAAGTAAATGTAAAGAACCCCTTCAGACATGTTTTAAGACATATATACTCTCAGGATATTAATTTGTGTCTGATGTTTTCACCACAAACTTTAATTACTGAGTTAAACAATCTGAAAATTAGATCTACTCCTTTTCCCTACTAGCAAAATCCAGATATGCAAATATTATTCATTTCTACATTTCTAAAGATTGACGTCTGGACACAAGATGTCTCCTACTTCACTGAAAAGTCCATTCTATGTGTATGTGCGCTGGAGGTTTCAAGTTTCCACATCACAGTTGTGTAAGTTACATACTGGCCCATGATTGTTTTCCAAACTAGTTGTTGTCACACAATAATGCTCATGCATACACGTGTTAAACTGAGATTTAAACACAGATGCATTTCCCCCCTTCAGCAGATGAAACTCTGCATCATTCTGCACAGTGAAGGTCAACATCCAAGTTAAGTAACAATGAGCAAAACACACACACACACACACACATATATATATACAGTATATATATAATGTATTTTAGTATAGTGTTGCAACACAGTACATGGGATTGTACCTCCATGCAAGATACATGGTGAGAGAGTGATGAGGACCTTCTGTACTTATACGCCCTTTACATCCAGTGCAGATTCTTTCTATATCTTGTGTTTCCTCGAACCATTTAGTTTCGCTGCAGAGAAATCATTTTCAATAATAGTCCTTCCTACACAGAGAAAGGATCTGCGAGACGGTTGATGACCAATGGTGCCGACTGCTGGGCAAAGTGGCAATATACTGTATTACTGTATATACTGTACAGTATATACTGTATATATATATACATATACATATATATATATAAATTTGGACAAAGCTAAATAAACTGAAGCTGGCTTTACAACTCTCACCTCAACTGTAATAATAATTGCTTATTATGTGTTAGAATTTAACTTCTACATAATACTAACTATAACTGTATAAGGTGCAATACATTTTAAGCTGCTAACACTGCTTTCTGCAGACACAACAAACTTTCCCTCAAGTGCAATTTTTGTCTTTGATTTAACTGTCTCTTAATTTGTGATTGTTTTTTTTTGTCTCAGTACACTTTGTAGTTACTATTTATGTTGGTATATATACCTTTTCTTTTAGATTTTGCATGCAGCATGCAGATGTTCTCATCTGAATCTGAATTTCTCTGCATGGAAATATCATTAGTAGAATTAGGCTATTGTAGTAGTAGTGCAGAGCATAGTATGCATGTACTCTAAGCCTATTATAATTACTATAGCATAGTAAACTACTATAGCTCTACTTTATATTAATATATGTTATGCGGAATATAGTGTAACAATTTACTGTTGCCTACTGTCTATTGTTCTTGGGTGTGTAGTTGTTTTAAAGGGTGAAAAGTCAACATTCATCTGTGTCAACACCAGTGTTGCCTTACTGGTTTACAGATCAAAGTTAATCATGTGATGGGCTGCTGGTTGTCCGGTCATTAAAGCTGATAATGTCTTTCTTTGTTGTTTTACTGCCACGTCTAATGCATGTAAACACTTCATACTCACTAAAGCAATGTGGCATGGCTGCAGTGATTATAATTGTTCTCCACTAGGTGATGCTATAACGCTGTCTGAATGTGATGTTTGACAGCGCTGCCGCTTAAAAATAGAAAAACCTACGTTTCTGTATGTTGTGTTGTAGTTTGGGTGGCACACTGGGCTGATGTGAAAGTGAGGGGTGTGGAAATAAAAGAACAAACGGACCACATTGCAGCAATGTGTGTAAATCACACACACACACACACACACACACACACGCAGGCTGAGGAACACTCGTGCCACCTCTAGGGGGACTCCTGTGTTCTCGAATGGGGAATGTGAATGTGTGCGTGAGAGAGAGAGCGCGAGAGAGAGAGAAAGAGAGAGAGAGAGAGACCCCTTTTTCACACGGGCAGACCCGCGTCTGAAGCGTGTGACGGCGGCTGCGTGAAGACTGAAGACGGAGCTAAACTGGAGCTCCACTGCAGTGTTACAGTTACTCCTGTAACGAGGATGTCCAATGGTAAGTACGCTGCCTCTCTTAAGCGTTCCCGCTTAAGCGTTCCCGCGGCTGTGTTGGGCAACTGCTCAGCACAATGTGAATTTGTTGCAGGCCGGCGGAACTGAAATGCAGTAAGAGGATACAGCAGTCGGAAAAAATGCCAACAGCTGACTTGTACTACAGTGTTTTGCTGTGATGATTGCGGCGGCGTTGAGGAGCCTGGACTGTTCTGCAGGACTGTAGGCTACACACTGAAGAACTGGTCCTTGTGTAGGCAATGCATTTACACTATTTTTAACGTTAACGCAAATCAGCTGGTTTACAGTTTGCATTTTGGCCCACCGCATTTCCACCAATTTCCTCTAGTCCATTGACCTGTTTGGAGTGTAAACATAATGGCGTACACGTTTATATTGAGGGAATGTGTAGCCTGTGTGGACCCCGTTATCACTGTGCATCAGTCCTGTAGACCGGACTGCACATCCCGGCGATATCAGCAGATCCACAGCCAAGGCTGAAGTTGCCCGACGGAATGTTTTACTCCTGATAAGTTGGTAAAGGCCGTGATGTGTGTCGAGCTGCACTTTCTTCTGCAGCCTACAGAGTCCAGGCTGACTTCAGGCTCGGCGTTTCCATGTGTAGTGCGGTTTAAGAGGCTTCATTTGAACACGGGGAGCTGTCGACTTCGCCTGTAGGCTACTTGGAGCGTCCTGTTATGTAATGCGCTTCGGCCGAGTGCCCGCATCCAAACAGCCTGGGCCTACACGTGTTATTTGCTAAACATGTTTTTTTAACGTCAGGCCTGTGTTAGCAACGGTGACAGGAAGGCTGCTGGTCAGTGTCTTGTGGAAGAAAAGCAAGATGTTATTAGTCTACCCTGTACTGAAATGTAAGTGAACGCATCACCATCT
Organism: Maccullochella peelii; assembly: GCA_002120245.1. Lineage (NCBI taxonomy): Eukaryota > Metazoa > Chordata > Actinopteri > Centrarchiformes > Percichthyidae > Maccullochella > Maccullochella peelii. The sequence continues at coordinate 77,260 of LKNJ01000037.1, forward strand.
TCTTCATTTGTAATGCATGCAGGACTGACTCGAATCGGCCGATGTGTGGTATAGATTATATTCATATTATATGGCAGATGCATGCACGTACACATTGTATTACATAAGAGCCGCGTGCCGCTGCCTGACCTGTCGTAAATGTATCAAAGGTGAATCGAGGACTAAGGTTATTCCTGCAGGAAGCCTGCGAGCACGGAGAAGAATACATTTGCATTATCCAGGATTAGGTCATATACTAAATTGATGCTGTCAATATGAAACATCATGCTGATTGTTGTGCTAGTTTGTAATAGTTCGGGTTGGTTATTACTAGATTATTATCATACGGAGTTTAAATAATTATAGTTATCGAGGAAAAGGTTTTCCAAGCAGGAAAACGTTTTTAAGGGTGTTATCTTTAATTTAAAAAATAACAGTATTTTAGACACAATCCATGAACTACACTGTGTATCTGAAAACACTCTTTCAGTTAGATTTTTGCGTGTGGTGGATGAGCAACTCACATTACAAGCCACTGCTAATTATAAACATGGCCATGTGTGCAGTTCATGTGTGCTCTTCCCACTGTTTGTCTCAGCTCAGTCAGCCTGGCAGAGATTTGCTTATTGAATTTAGAGGTTAGCAGTGTCCTTGACATGTGCTGCCAGAAGCCAGCTATAGTGACTCACCAAAGCTAATGGGGGAAGCATGGACAATTTAATCTGGACTGGAGAGCTCTTGATCTCTGATGGTGCCCACTCAGTAGGCCTTTGTTGTCAAATAGAGCACACCCATCCCTGCCCACTCAAGATGTTAGGGACAGATTGCAGTGATAGAGCGTAGCAGAGTGCCATCCACCCAGAAGAGTTGTTAGTCTCCTCCAAAAGCCCCCCCCCCCATGGTACATGTTCAAACTTTCAGCAATCAGTGGAGAGTTTGTTGAAATGGGACTGTGTTTAACTTTGCAGTTTGATGACAGAATTGACAGGTGATATTACTTCAGGCAACATTATGTGTATTGTTTGTGTGTTTTCATAGGAAAACAGGTGATCTATAGAGGCACTAGGTGGTGTATCGGGCTGACACACTGACAACAAAGAAAGACAGCTGAAACACAGACACACCTCTGATGCCTCTGGCCAGTCTGAGCTCATGGTGTGTGCTCGCTGGGATAAAATAGTGGCCTGGCCAAAGAGCGCAGTGTTGCTACACACAGTAAAGCCCACACAGGTAAGAGGATCCTCAGTTCTCTATACCAGTATCTCTTAAACTGACATTTTGCATGCAGGATGTTCAGATTAAACGCCCTAAATTCAGCATTGTTTTATGCAAAGTTTTTCCATCTGTATGTTCTGTTAACTCTGTGTTTTGTTTAGGATGTCGTGGGCCAGAGGCCTCTTTGTGGGCAGAGTGGATGAGCGAAAGACAGCATGGGGAGAGCGCAATGGCAAAAAGAGGAAGGAGAGCTCGTCACTGTGCAACCCACACTACATGAGCTGCCTGAGGGACCCTGAGGACCTGGAGCTCCCTAATGCGGCCCCCCAGCATTACCATTGCAGAGCGGGCACCAGTGGGGGCAACTTTGGCTTGCGCTGTGGCTGGCAGGAGGACCACTACGGGAAGAGGATGGGTGGCGGTGGGGATCTGGGTCTAAAAGCTGTGGACCTGGGCTTTGAAGATGGTGAGCTGAAGGGCAGGAAAGAGGAGGAATTAGGCGAATTAGCGGAGGGCAGCTGCAAGACAGTGACTGCTGCAGACTGCTGTATGCGGGTTATGTGGGTTTTCCAATCCAAGAAATTTCAGTCTGCCAAGCTGGAGCGTCTGTACCAGCGCTACTTCTTCAGGCTCAACCAGAGCTCTCTGACCATGCTGATGGGGGTGCTGGTGGTGGTGTGTGGGGTGATGCTGGCCTTCCACTGCATCCACACGACTCCCGACGTGGCCTACGTCTCAGTACTCTCTGTGGCCATGGCTCTCTTCCTGGCCATGATGGTGGTGTGCAACCGCAACGGCTTCCACCAGGACTACATGTGGATTGTGAGCTACCTCGTGATTGGGGTGCTAATTGTAGTGCAGGTTTTTGGGGTGCTGATGATGTACCCCCCCAGTGCCTCGGAGGGCATCTGGTGGACGGTCTTCTTCATCTACATTATCTACACGCTGCTGCCAGTCAGAATGAGAGCTGCTGTGGTTAGTGGAGCTGTGCTGTCAACCATACACGTAGTGACCGCCTGGCAGCTCAACCAAGAGTACAAGTTCATTTTCAAACAGGTAAGTGAACGCAGGATTAATAAAGAACAATAAATCAGGCTGTGGGCGATATGGATATTATTCTATCACAGTACATTTAATTTTATATTGTGATATCAACACCTGCATAGTGATTAGTACTGACACAATTAACTGATTAATTGATCGATATGTGAGTTTAAATGGGAGTATTTCTTGCTTTTCCCTGTTTCATATAATTGTAAACTGAAGGTCTTTGGGTTAATTTTTCGGTCGGACAAAACAAGACATTTGAGGATGTCATCTTGGGCTCTGGGAAATTGTAATGGGCATTTATCACAAATTTCTGACATTTTATTGACAAAACGAATAAGCTGTTAATTTAGAACATAAACGGCACGTTAATCAATGATGAAAATAATTGTGAATTGCAGCCCTAATTGTAATATTATACATTTTCTGGAAAGTGGAAGATGGTGTACATTAAACATCTGGCAAATTAAGAAAATCCAAAATTGCCATAAAGCAGTCCAGCTCATTGATTTGCAACATTGCCCACAATGGTCTTATACAACCAGAGATATAAAGAGGTACAAAAGATTTGATGGAACTGTAGACAAATAATTAAGCCGAATGCACCTTTTAGTCATACTTTTAACACTTTTTTTTAAAGGATATGTTCACATTTTTCCAAGTCGGTCTAAATAAAATACTCACACGCCCATATCCAGTACAGTATACAGTACGTATAGTAAAAGTGGCTGTAATTGTTCCTCCTGTTTGTACTGGATGTCTCTTAAAGCAATTTCAATGGAAGTAGTGTGGACAAAATCAACATTGTTCGTTTTTGTGATAAAATGCATTCCAAAGTTCAGCCAAAGTTAATGGTGTGAAATTGTGAAGGGAATTTACCCTAACTTTTGGAAGATTCTCACTTGATTTGTCTAAGTCAGACTGCATACGCCTCTTATCAGTTTTGGGTGAACAGGAGGAATAATTGCGGCCAATAACTCTTTTACTGTACATTTGGGAATGCAAGGATTGTTTTAAGACAGACTTGGAAAAATGTGAATCTATCTTTTAATAGTTGTAGTTATAGTTATAAATAAGAGTTCTCTTTTTGTTGTAAAATTTCTTTCTTTCTGGATCCGAGTTGCTGCTAAATACACAACCATCTCTGGAAATGACAGTGATTTATATTCATGAGAAAACAGGACACATTTCTCAGACTTGTGCTAGTCAGGGCCCACTATTATCACCATACAATTGAGCACAATGTTGTTACTGTATTCACAAGTGGAAACGCCCTACTTTCTCTCCCCATCAATATAGGACAAACATTGTACAGACTCCTCAACCACTTTTCGATGTCAAAGGTGCCGTACTAAAAGTAGATGGTGCTGTAGATCTCGGCAGTTTTCCAAATGAGATTTTTAATGAGCCTATGTTTTGTGCTGTAGGGCAGCTATTGGCAACTCTGCTGGGGTTTGCGGAAGGTCATCTGGGTTGAATGAGCCCGTTTAGCTGCACTGTGGAGGAATATCATGATAATGTAGCATGGTGCCATTCAGGCCGCAATTCCCTAAAACAAGGAGGCTATTGTAGTAAAATGTGATAGGGTGGGGTGGGATACTCAGATTGTGCAATGAATATGATGGAAAACAGAATGATTACTTCTTCATTATGGAGGATGTGGAAAAAAATAAAAACAAAATTAGACATTTATAATGACTTCAGCTCCCAAAACATTGGAAATATTTCTTTTGTTTGTTAATTCGTTTTGTATGTGCTGTCAGATCCTTATTGGTTCAATATGTTTGTGTTAATAAGATGTACACTGTATCAGATTGTGCTTTTAAATTGTATTTAGGGATTAAAAAAGTATTCAGTTGCTAAACCTCCAAAACAGAAGTAATGAATCACCTTTTGTAAGGCTGCTACAAACCATTATTTTCATTAACAGTTAATCTGTTGACTATTTTTACAATTAACTGATAATTTGATTATTTCATAATATGTCAGAAAGCAGTAACAAGTTTCCAATTCTTTGTTTTGTCCCACCAACAGTCGAAACCCTCAAACCGTTAAATTTGCAATGATATAAAACAGAGAAAAGAGTGCAAGGGGCAAACCCTGATATTTTAAAGACTGGAACCAGCAAATGTTTTCCTTTGACTTTTTTTTAATTGTCGTTGATCATTTTTCTGTTGATCTAGTATTGAATAATCAACTAATCATTCCAGCATTAAACCTTTAAAATGTGTTTTTTAACTGTTTTCCAGTCATGTTCATTTACAATACAATACAATTGGCTATTTTCACAGGAGACATTTTGACATGTCACAGTAGGAAAAGCGTAGAAAAGTGTAAATAATACAATGAATGATGGCTGAATTCCATTTGGCTGCTTCAATTTCAGGATTTAATTGGTGCCATAGGTCAACCTGACATGAAGAGCTTTGTAGTGTAGTATAAGAATTTCATTTTTTTCAGTGGGGAATTTTAGTGTCCCATCATGGCCCATAGGCTGTTTCAGAGGCCTTTCCATATTTACATGAATGAAAGAAACACATGACAAACCCACATACATGATTTTTGTCCTATTTGAAGTGGTCAAGACAATGAATTTGGGCACAAAATAACTCCAAAAACACATATGGGTTGAACTCTGTAGAGACATGCTATTGGTTTTCTCTACCAACCATCGCTATTAAGCAATCAGATGAATGTGGAGCCACTCTGAATAAGGCAATATTGACATAACTCTACTGGTCAAGTGAGCTTGTGTGTTAAGTGCACATGCCCCAGACTAGACAGGGTGACTACAGGCACACTGGTCTGTTGCCTCTGTGTACTCCAGCCCCGGTTGGTTGCATTGGTCTTCTGATGATGGACTGCTGCCCTGCCTGAGGGCTTGGACACCCAACACAGTACGTTCCAGTTGTCTGAGCGATCAGTGATGGGACATGGGCCCTCAGACTGTTCGGCTAGAGGCTTGCTCTCTCTCATAGGCTTTTAATAGTGATGTGGGAAAGGACATCAGGTTTGCTTGGGGTTGTGTATTGCTGTTATTAACCATATCACACTCATCTGTACATAAATTGTTTTAAATGAAGAGGAATTTCAGGTTGATTTCTTTGTTTTCTCCCTCAAGAAAAGAGCATCACAGTGTATCATTTAGTTATCGCTCAGTCTGGCTTCAAGCTGCTCGCAGATTGTGTGAATACAGAAGGACTTCATTCAGTCTGTCACACCCTCACACACGTACACTCAAACGAATTCTGTGGCTCCTGGCGTCACATGGCCAGACGCTCTGATCTGGGAAGCTGGTTTCTTCTTCTGGGACCTCATCATCCTCCAGCCCTCTCTGTGTCCCAGCCTTGTTTTTCCCTTATTTGTATTTTCCCTGCGGAGACGTTCATGCAGGATCAGAGCTGAGAAGATGTGAGACTGATGACGGCTAGGACAAAAGGGGTCTTTGTGACGGACCTCCACGATGAAGCAGGGGAAAGGGGGGGGGGTTACAGTGGGCTGACGCACCCAGCTGTAAAAGAGCTGCCAGTCTCTTCTCTCTTTTTCTCCTTCCACTTTTCTCCCTCTTTCTCTCTGAGTCATAATTCCATTCTCACAAAATCCCCCTCAGATGGAGTGGCCTTTTATTTCACAACGGGCTGAGATTGAGCTCACGCTACTCATGGGGATTGTTTCCATAGATCTCCATGTTTCACCGCTCTACTCTGAAGGGCCTGCTCTGAAAACTACAAAGAGATGAAGGTATAACTACTCTCAAGAAGAAGCAAGCTACACTGCTGCTGTTCTTTTGAAGTGGCTCCACTATCCTACAGGAATAAGGTTCAGAGGGAGCTCATTCATTCTTACAGGTGGCGTCTGGTTATAGTGAAAGATTTTGACTTTGACAGGAGTAATGGGGGCTGTGCTCGAGTCCTGACCTAGTGGAAAGATATCAAACTATCATGGTTAGCTTGTAACATTTTATTTCTATGATTACATTTTTTTTTCTCAGATACCATTGGCCCTGTTTTTCTTTTCATTTTTTCTTTTTTCGGACTCAGAACTGCTCAACTGGTCTTGACTACAGCCCTAAAAGTAGTATATATTAGTCTCTTAAAGCTGGCTCACCATTTTTGCTCGTTTCAGACAAGCATCATTTCAAGTAGGCTTGACAAGAAATCATTGAAAAGGTTGTCCTTCACAGAAACAAATCAACATGAACTTTTTCTTTGCCCACTTGCTGGCCTGTCTTTGGTCTGTGCCTCCAGTTTTCAAGCTGGAAAAACATGGCAGCTCTTCTTGAAACATGCAATTTCTTCATAATGATTATTATGTATTAATTATTGCTCATACCTTATGAACTGTGATGTAAGGATAATGTATGTGTACATTCAATCACATTACAGACTTAATATAGTTTAATCAAGAACTAGCTATCAATTATTTTGTCATCAGTCATTTAGCTTTTGAGTATGTTGAATTCTATTCAAGTATAATATGTTACTCAATATAAGTCAAACTACAAACATTATATTGTAGGTCAAAACTAAAAGAATAGTTTCATGAATAAAATACAGTTATTCTGTAAATGATCAGTTTAATACTTATTCTTAAGTCCTCTTCTAATTGCAAAGGAGAATTTCACTCCAACCCTCCCAAAAATCTACCCAGTTTAGTGCAACAGGTTATGTATTCTGTACAGTTTTACTTTTGAACACTTCATACAGCTTCATCTGTCTTCACTTTCAGTGCTCATAATTTTCTTCGTGGAATTACTGGAAAGTGGATGACATATCCTGACTGTGATGTGAGTCAAGTTGTTGGAAAGTCTGTATGGTTATTTTGTTGAAGTCCCTCCGGTGCTGCAAGTTGACCACAGACGGGTCAATTCATTATTTCCTCGGCTTCGCTTCTGCTTACTGGGATTTTGCACGCTTCATCCCTTTAACTGCATTTGGTTTAAAAAGTCTGCCGCGGGCTGCTCTGACAGCTGACGTTGTGGAAGCTGTTTTACTTCCAAGATTTGACAGTTGGCTGATGACCAGCAGCCTTTTGATTGGAAGATGCTGCTAAATTCCTTTTATTCTGTTGTTGACATCACTGTCTGTTGTTGTGTTGGGTTTTCTGACATTTCTGCTCGTTAGCAACACTGAATGTCCTAACGTCGAGTCTTCACTCCAGCACATGAATGCACCACACAGAGCCAGCGGAGTCGCCTCATGCGTGTAGTCTTTAGTGTAAGCACGCAATTATCCTCATGGACGATCCTCAGGTTATCAGTATCTGACTTTTTATCACCCACTGCATTCTCAACGTGTTGGCTGGGAAGTAAACAATCGAGTGTGATTTAAAAGAGTCCTCAGTAGAAAATGCCCCCTCGCATTGGTCTACTTTTGTCCAGCCACCTGAGTTATGATTTCACCTCGTGGCGCCGAGCACTCAGACTGTGGCTGGATATGTTCGAGCCAGTGCACACACACACACACACACACACACGCACAGAACGATGCACACACAAACACATATCACATGGTCCAAAACAGATTCATTTGGCCCTCAGAGTGCTTCCCTGTGAGAGGCCACCTGTCCCTTGTGTTTTTGTTATGTCACTCTCTCCTGTGGGTAGATGAGCCAACAGCTAACTTTTACATGATTGGCATTTGGCGCCGTGCAGAGACGTTTAGCTTTGATATATGTATTTCCATAACTTAAGTATGAACAGCTGTGCATTCATACACCTATGTGTCTTAAATGGGATTATGTGACTTACTGTGCCATTGTTTAGTTCTAAGAATTTATAACAAGCCTGCGTGCAAGATACATGGATTAACAAGGAACTAAACAGAAGTTGTTCTTTTGTGTGCAGCAGGATATATTCAGATAACCAAATCCCAAATGGAGTCCTCTGAAGAGGAGCAGGTCAAGAAGAGAGTGAAGTCTCAAAGGTCTAGTCTGTGCTGCTGTTATTGTGTGCTGATCCGGCACTAGAGGAAAAACCTGTTCCTTTGGCAGATTGTTATGGGGTCAACGAATGTGGGACTAGTGGAAACATACTGATCCCTCTCCTCAACACCAGTGGAAAAGATACCAATCAATGAAAATGTCACAGGCATGACAGGGGCGTGCATAATGCATTTAGGCCAGAACATTGGTGTTAATGTAAGAAATGTGTTATGTAAGAAAAACCTGAAAGCAACCACACAGGCTACCTTAACCTTTATGTAATTATTTATGATGTTTGCTTGGAAAGTATGACAAGAGCTGTGTCTGACACTCACATGTGCTGTAAGCTAATACCCTCTACTCTCTGAGAGATACTGAAACTAAAAGAAAAGGTGCCTTGTTGGTTCTATATCTTTATTATTACTCTGAATGTTGAAGACATATTTTTAGTTTTTGTTAACTGTATCAGAGTTCACAGTGGCTTATTTTTAGGGCTGGGTATCATTTACATTTTCTTTTTTTCCCCAGATACAGGTGCCCATACGATAACAGAGTTTTGGTAATGACACCAAAACAATTTTTTCCAATTGATCTCTTAAGCATCGGCAGTAATAAAAAAACTTAAATAAAATACAGCTTATAATTGGCTGTATTAGATTCAATAAGTTAAAACAATTTTTTCCTGATTTAGATCAGGAAATTAAATATATGATCAAAAAAATAAGTAAACAAGACAAAGAATAATGCATTTGATTCCAACATTTAACCCTTGAAACTCTTAGATACTTGATTCTACTGGCACATTTTGGTCAGCACGCAATAAGTATTGAAGTTTGATACCCAGCGCTACTTATATCGAGCGAATCCGGTGTTCACATGCTATGTACACCCACATACACACACAGGCCACGAGAAGTGGAGTGTGTGATCTGTGTTTGTCTGCATGAGCTGCATTGATCAGAGCAGCTCATTTGGCAGCTATCAAATGGTGAGAACCCATCACCAGGTACTGTGGGTGCCAAACAATGCAACCAGCTCAAATAATAGATCCCCCCCCTTTACTCCCAACCCCACCCCCTCTCAGAGAGGGAGAGAGCTTGTGACTCATCCACTTATTGTATTACAACCAGAGGCAATGATACAAACCCGGATAACTTCCACCACTATGGGTGTGAGAAATCAGAATTAGCGATAAGAGAAATATTGCTCTGAAAATTCAGCCAAAGATAAGGCAAATATTAGCCGGGCTAATAATAGCTGTGTGAGTCAGGGATGTGGAAGTGCAGGCTTCTAATAACAGCTCATGGTTTACTAACAACTTGGCTCTCCACAAAAGTAAATACAGGGATTTAAGACTGAATTGCCATGGCGGATGGCCAAGATATATATATTAGGAATCCATTAGCGGTGTTAAATGCTGATCTGTGTGGCATGCAAGCCCCTAGGCTTTTAAGGGCAATTTTACTCTGGATCCTGTTGAGCGTAGTGCACCCTATCCCAGTGCTGGTGACAGGAAGGTGAATGGCTCTCCGTCAAAGGTCATCGTCACACTAGCCTGTCTTGTTATCCCACTATCCCAGTTACAATTACACTGTTAAAACAGCCACAACATATGTCGGGCCGGGCGTGAGAATGCATTATGGAGTGAAGCTGTAATTAACAAACATGTTGACTCCCTGCTATTGAAATGCACACCACTGTGAACAACCCATTTCTTTACTGTCAACGACATTAGAGACCCTCTTTAACCTGCTAACTTTCACCTGACCAGTTTATTAACTGGAAAGAGCAGATCATCCTAATGATTTTGTCCAGTCAGTGTAGACAGTTTCTCCTGTTAGTTATGTTTAAAGCACTGAGCCTTGGTGTTTCACAGCATGTCTTTTTCACATTTTCAGTGAATGATGTCAGATACAATAACAAGACCTCAGTCCCATGATGTAATTTCACACACTCGGTTAATCCAAAGGAAGTTTCTCTTGTGCCTTCACAAGATCTGAAAGGACCAGTCCTGTGACAGAAAGCTCAAAAAGCATATTGTTTCGCGTCTTAATTTATTATGCTCCCTCCTTACACATAAAAAATCCTTTCCTTTTAAGGTGGCAGAAAGACAGTACTGTTTTCTTTGTTTGGGATGAAGTGTCATGAGCACCTTCATGTTGTAAAGAAGAGCCGTAGCTGCTAGACTCTACATTTTCTTTAACATTCAATATGCCTGAATTGCATTTCCATTTTTTGTTTGGGATGTATAGCCTTTAAGGGCTGAGCAGAGACATCATAAATAAAAGGTCAGAACACTAAGAGCTATACATTAGCAGTTCAGCTTGTAGTTTTCAAATCATGTGTTGAAACTCAACGTCCGTGCTTTCATTTCCATGAAACGCTGATGATGTATCATGCATCACAAACATGTCACATGTGACGTTTCCCGAAGTTGGCCCGGGAGAAGGGTGTGTTACATGTATGAGTTCAGTATCAGCTCATCCTCGACTGAGCAACTCATGGGAGACCAACCAAAACTTAAGTTGAAGCACTCACCAAACTGCTCTTGTGTTTCTGCAGTTTAAACTATAACCAGTTGTTCTTGTGCCAGTATTGATCTGTATGCTTTGTAGTAAAAGTCAATATTGTGTATGGTTGAAGAGTTAGAACAAGAAGGACAGCGGTTAAAACTGTGTAGTGCATGTTAGCAGATACTTATATAACTGGACAGTGAAACTAAACTCTTGTATGTTTTTAATGGAGCTCCAGTATCTTGCCCAGACACATTATCTAATTTAATGTAGTTTAATGTTCCCTCTCTTAATTCTGTTACTCTGTTTTTAAAGAAATTCTGGCTGAAAGAAAAACATGCTCTAGTGCTAAACAAATGTGGTACCATGTAGTTATTAGTCACCAGCAGACATTTTCCCATTATGTCCCATTCCGCTATCTCTTCATATTCGTCTTACATGGGCCTCTGTCAAAGTGAAATGGTGGCCTTGGGTTCATGTTGTACACTGTGCTTAAAAGGAGATGGAGGCAATAGCAGCTGAAATGGGAATTCCCGGATGTTTAGGTCACAGTCACACAGTTCAAGGTCTGGACTCCCTCACACAGTTCAAATCAGCGAGAAGAGTCAACAGAGGAGTGAATGGGGCTTGTTGGCTGGTTGGTTTGTTAGGCTAATTAACCAAATCTTGTGTTCTTGCAGCCGCCTTGCTGTAATTGCAGCTGCGCCTGTGAGGGTGTGAGTGGGCAGGAAGCAAAGGGTTAGTGAGGACACAGCTGGGAGGAGAGTGTTGTGTCCCTGCCCCCCCCCCCCTCGGTCTGTCCAGCCAAACACTGACCCGGACCACTGAGTAGCCAAGACCACTGACAAACAGACACTGATGTACTCATCACCACAGCTTTGTATCTAATGCTCATCTGATACAATGGTGCATTTAATACTAATATGTATTAATAAATACATTTTACCAACTTATAATTTAAAATGAGGAAATAGGGAGGACAGTGACGAATCTGTTGATGCTGTCACTAATGCTACTACTCATACTACTATTGCTCTCACTTCTATCATAATAATCTACTTGTATACTACTGTATCATTATCATCAGTCCATCTAAACTAAAATGTGCTTTTGCTGTATCACTGACAATAATAACTAAAACTGATGATAATAATAACAAGATATAGAAACCCATTTAAGGAACAAAAACTGAACGTAAATATGAGGAAAGTAATCAAAAATGGAAATGAGAATGTGGAATATGGGAAGTAGAACAGAGCTGAAGCAATTGGTTGATTCATCTATTAGTCGACTGACTGGTAATCATTCTGATAATCAGTTCGTTAGTCATTTTCATGCAAAAATGCCAAATATTCTCTGGCTCAGCTTCTCAAAAGTCAGGATTTGAAACTTTTCCGTGTCTTACTGTATAATATTATATTGAATATGTTTGAGTTTTGAACTATTTCTTACAAACGTATGCCTTTTTCAATACCAAACAATTAATGGATTCGTGAACATAATTGTTATTTGCAGCCCAAAAGTAAAAGACATAATGACTGAAGCAGCAGCAATAGGTCTAGCTAAAAGGAAAGGAAGTCTTGAAAACGTGAGGTTACACAGTCATTTAATGTCAGATAAGTTGTGTGGTTTTCTCTCTAGTTCACAGAGACAGGAAATGTTGATAAAGAGAAGGAAGAGGGACACATGGTAAATGTCCTAGAGCAGACCTGAACCTACGGTGCTACATGGTATAATTCAGTCAATTTGTTTTGTGGAATGGCCTTGCTGGCTCTCAAATGACAACAACAAACAATTTCTTATATCTGTGTACCGTTTTTTCATAAGTTGTTCCCCTTTATTCATTATTTTTTTCCTCTGAAGTCAGTAAGTCCATTTTGGAACTTTTGAAGCCAGTCAAGAGTAAATTGAAGGTCGAGATATTGAAATAGAAGGATAAATGAGCATTATAATCTTTTGATTTGAGGAACAATTTGTTGGTCAAATTAGAAAAATGGAGTGGGTAGTTTTAGCTGGTGGTTGCAGTTTGTTTTAGTCAGTAATTCCAGGATTGCTGGGAGATTTCCCCTCATGTTTGGACAACGTTTATGTGCAAGTATTAATTCAGTATCTGTTTTTCTGACAGATGTGCGGCCTGGGTCCAGCTCTATTTAGCTTCACGGAATTTGCTTCAGCGTTTCACAAAGATTACTTTGTGGCCTCATTGGTCGCCTGAGACCAATTTTGGTTTGGCCCAAGCCATGATGAAAACAGAGCTCCGATTCCAGATGGCAGGGACCCAAGATGGCAAAGACAGGCACCCCCACCCCTCTGCAACATTTATCTTTATAAGGAATGGCTTCAGTAATTACACATTATAGTAACCTGGATTAGATCGGGACTAGTGCAACTAAGTCTCAAAGTATTTTTACCACTCTGGCACATGTTATCTTTTCAGGCTATGATCAGCAGTGTGTGACTGGGCTTTGACGTTGATCTCTGTAAGACATTTTAAAAGCTCCAGATGCCTATCAAAGGTCATGTGCTGGAGAGTAGCCCCCATGTCAACAGCAGTCAGTGTCCCCAGAGCCTGTGTGTTGACTTATGGGATGTAGCACTCTGGCCTTTTAAAGTTTAAACTTCGGCTTTAGTGGAACTCAGGGTTGGTGGGATATCTGAACTTATCTTTCATTGCAGGCCTTTTCAAATACTCCTGGATAAATCCAAACATTGATTACATGGACAGTGCCTTTATCCAATAAGTGACAGTGTGTCGAATCTGTGCTTATCAGTTCTTGTTTTACCTCCTCTTGCTGTATTGTCATAGGAGTTAATATTAGTTACAAATTCATCAACATGTGACCACCTCAGCTCTGCTCACAGACAATGCTTCTACAGTTGCCTTCACTGAACCTACAAATAAAAGAAACACTTGTGCAGTTACCACAGTGCAGCAGGCCTGAATGTCATGGAAACATCCCGTATTGATCAATAGAACATATCAGCTGTGGCATAAGTTTAGTCTCTGAATGAATAGATAATGACCTTGCTGTGGAAACCTGATCTATGCACGTGTACATTCCAGCGTGATTGTGCATGAGGGAATTGTCCAGTGGGATATTATTATAAGACAGAATGGAGCTGCTGTATGTTTGCCAAGCAAAAATCTTTTCCACCCCCTTCCTTCATTGGGTTTTTAACATGTTATTCGTCTGCCTTACTTTATAAAGCACCTTGCCGGGAGCCGCGCCTTATAAGCCAATGTTTGGACTCCTTTTAACTTCACCGCCAAGAGGTTCCTGCTTAAGTAAATGTCGAGCGAGGCTCGTCTTTGAGAGCCAAAAAGCTGCGGGAAGAATGGTCAGGAGACATCAGTGGAGGATACTCTAAGTCCAGCTTAATGGTTATAAAGAGCGTGGCACTGTGTTAGTGAAGAGAAGCTCCTTCTGTTCTCTTAACACCACATCACTGTTTAGAGAGGGGAGTGTCTGAGCGGCAGTGGGTCTGTGATAGATTTGCATGCCTGGGTGATATAAGTGCAGCAACAGACACAGCAAGCTTCAGGATTAAAGAGCTGCCAGTCCAAAAGGACTCACGCACACTTACATGCATAGCTCACACACAAGATTTATTCAAAAGCCTCTGTGAATGCTTTTGCCTCTAATCTCCAGACTCCATGTAGTCAGTCAATTGTTGTTCAGCTCTAATAATGCTCACCCTGAATGCACCGCACCTGCTGATATTTTGGGGCTTTTGCGAGGTTTCAATAGATGCTGCACTTGCATTAGCATTGCATTTGCAAATAAATGTGTATCAACGCTATCACGGCACAATTGTGTGTTTTCCTGTTCCACAAAAACACACAAAATCCTGAATGTGGGACCTCCTAAGCTGCGTTTAAGCACACTCTATGTTTGTTGCCAAACTATCAAAATCAATTTGATAGGAATGTCTTTACTTGGATGGAAATCTGAGCGCACTCACATGGGAAGCTGAATTGGCTGAATGTAAATTGAGTGCATTGCTGAGAAGCGTGGTCCTGGGAACTGCAGGTGGCCCTGTATCTCAGACAGGCCCCCTAACAAAGTTATCTGGCTCACTCTGTTCAGAACCATCTGTTTGGGATTAATGTGATCAAGTTATATCAGAGCCCTTCAAGACTGGAGTGTCAGGTCTCCGTTGGTGGTCTATAACATTACGATGCAGGGCTTATCAAGAAGCCCTGGCCTGTCAATGATTTATGAACACAATAGGCTAATCACTAATTGAGCGATGGTGTGGCACAAATTTAATGTTACTTAGAGAACAATTGCTCAGCCAGTCATGTAAAGAACAAGAGTGGATATTCTCTGTAGGTCCTCACACCTGATCCTCAATTGCCTGATGATGAGGTGTCTCACACCTCTTGACAGCTTCGATCTGAATCTTTAAAAGTTGACTGACAGTTGTCATCAACCATTCTCTGTCATCCTGCATCATCAGCAGGAGTTCAGGAAAAAGTGCTTCTTCTTCTTTCCTGAAAACCTGTTTGAGGGAGCCTGCCTGCATCTGTGTCGCTCGGAAATAAAAAATGAGGATACAATTTGGATGCTCTGTTGTTAGTTCCTGAATAATGTTGTTCCTCTCTGCCTGCATTAGCCGCAGCAGGGATTGGTATTTACCCAATACATCAAAAGCATGTTTGCTTCTGCACCTGCGAACCATCAGTGTGTTTTATTTCTGCTTACTGTTGTGCTTCTAATCTAGTTTGACCATTTGTTTTCAGATGCAATAGGAAGCTACCACCAACTCTCTCTTTGAATAAACAGTGGAATTTGCCTGCCACTGTCCTGTGGTAGTGGTGTTTTGTTTCAAGTGCAGGTTGTTAGATTGTCTCTGTCTTGTTGTGACAACAAAGGGCGAGTTCATGTGTATACAATGTAAACTGCATCTCAGGACCATGGTGGAAAGCCTGCCATCACTCTTGAAGTTTGAGGCTGCGTTTTAGTCTGCTTTCGGTGGGAGTTTTGATCACTGTGTGGATGCTAAGTTAGGTAAATCTAAGTTAGGTTAATCTAAGTTAGGTTAATGCTCCTCTTAATTTCATTTTAAAAAGACACATTCATGAAAATATGCAGTGTATGCATGTCTACAGATAATCATCTTCTATCTCCAGTTCTCCATCTGTCTTCTGCCATCTTTCTCATAAACACAAGTTACAAACACGCACACAAACACACACTGGTTTGGTAACATACCAGCCATGGCTCAGAAATACTGGTACTGGAGATTTTTCATGTCCTCCAGTTTAGTCATAATGTTGTTAATAAGACTGATTTAAATTCAGCCTTTATGTGTGTACCGTGCCTGCATGTCTTTTTCTCATTATTGATGATATCATCTTCAGAGGAAGCACTCTGGTGCTCTGGTCATGGGTCAAGTGACTTTCCCAGGCTGGAGTGTGTTTCTGAGCATGGAGAGGACGTGTGTGTGTGCGCGCGCATGCCTATGTGTTTCTGAGCGGAGGGGAAATCCAGGGCTCAAAGCTCCATTTCTGATGTTCAGTCTTGGCCGTGGACGCAGAGAAATCACTAACAGACTGACACACTGGCTTAACACACGCATCCAAAAACGCACAGGCACACACAGAAAGCGGCTGGAGCGGCGCAGAGGAATGCTTTTAAAGTCGATGACCCACAAAGCTAACTGTACACTATATCTAAACTTTATTTACACAAGCCACAGATAATGCGTTTTTACAGTTTGTGCCTGTGAATTCTTAGAGCCTCATTGTTCAACCAACATACCTCACTGCACTGGGCACACACAAGAAAGTTATATTAATGGCTGCCTCTGTTTCTCACTACCATCTCAAGCTGTACATTCAAATTTCTCTGTCATACTGCTTTACGCTACTGTAAATCACTCCATTTTGGCTAGAAAAGGCTGTTTTTGCCTGTTTATTCCCCCTATTGAATGCATTCACTACACACCATGAAGACAATATAAACTTTCAGCTCAAGTAGAACAAAAACGGGAGTGACACAGTCTTCACGTGTCCTCAGTCACGCATCACACTGAACCCTCTTGGTTTCCTTGCTGCCGTTCAGAGCACGACATGGGGAGAATGTCCTTTTGCAGAGCAACCACGGGGCCACACTCATCATCTCTAACCAGATCACATCTAATGGCCCCGCAGACGTTTGAGGAATTTTTCTCCTTGCAGTAAATCTTAAGACACAGAGTGTTACCAATTCCGTTTATTGACCACTCCCAGGTCAGGCAGAGTTCACTGTATTCTTGTGATGTGACATGCTTGGTGGGATTCTCATAACTTTCCACCATCTCTGTCATGTTTGTGCATGTGTTTTCAGATCATTGCCAATGTGCTGATCTTCCTGTGCACTAACATGATCGGGATCTGTACCCACTACCCTGCTGAGGTCTCCCAGAGACAAGCCTTCCAGGAGACGAGAGGATATATCCAGGCCAGACTGCACCTGCAGAGGGAAAACCAGCAGCAGGTACACTTACTACGCACTGATACACGCACACACAGACACATGCATGTTCAAGCAAATAAGCGAGGGAGGGAGCCGTGCCTGTGTCCTGTAGGAAAACTAAACACACACACGAATGCAAAAGAGCAAAATGGGTGTCTCCGTTTCGTAGTCTATTTTTTTTTGTCTCAGTTTTTGAGGTCAACAATATGTTCTGAAGTATAACACGTATCTCCATTCCTCTCTATTTGACTAACACGTTCCCACGCACAGGCCAACGAGGCAGGGTGACTCACTGAGCATTCTTAAAAGAGTATAAACTGATGAAAATGAATGGGCTCTCTCTCTCTCTCTGTCCTTTTCTTTAATTTCTCTCCCTGTGTCTATTCTCTCTCTCTCTCTCTCTCTCTCTCTCTCTCTCTCTCTCTCTCTCTCTCTCTCTCTCAGGAGCGCCTACTGCTGTCAGTGTTGCCAAGGCACGTTGCCATGGAGATGAAGGCTGATATCAATGCCAAGAAGGAAGATATGATGTTCCACAAGATCTACATCCAAAAACACGACAATGTTAGGTAAATACAGATAGATACACATGCATGCTTTAGGCACAACTGCAAGAATACACACAGACACACACACACACACACTCAGACTCAGGAAGAGGTTGGAGAGCTTATCTACTTTGTTATCACAGCTAACACCAGTGGCTTTGACTTCACTCCGCTGACTGATGTGTCAGTTACCGAGTCACTCCAACAGCTATTTCCCTGACAGCATGTATTATGCATGTTGTTGTTTATTGACACTGACAGCACCGACTGCAGTAACGATATTGACTTAGGCACACTGCTGTGCTTTCTGCAGCAAATGATAGGAGGCAGACCTCAAGTTTGCTGGCCCCCTGTCTTAGCCCTCACCACTGGTTTTCGCCTCCCGAGTGGGAATTACTCAGTACTAATAGGTGATTGAAACTCTCTATCCATTAGCCTACCATTGAGCCCAGCTGGTGCTGTTCAGGTTGTGGTGGCGATGGTGGTAGGTAGCATTGAAACGAGGCTGCAGCTGAGATCTCCTGTCAGAGGTGACCCAAATAGGTGCAGGTGATGCACTTAGTGGAATAATCTGTTGCAACGCCGTTGCTTTACCAAGGTGTAAACTTACAGGAACAATCCATTATCCAAATGTAACACAAGATTAAAACCCGCTGTCTTTGTTCCAAACTGGTGCACAGGTCATTTTGTAAAAGCTCTAACACCAGACCACAACTACATCTAAGTTATTCATGTTTTCTGATCCTGTTGAAAGACCACTAATGTTTCCCAACAGGTATAGTCCTGTTTTGGAATTATGGTCAGTCCACAGACCTTTAAAATGTTTATCTGTATATTATCTAAACTTGTTTATTATGGGTGTGACTATACCTGTAATTTACATGGTCAAAAAATTGGGCCTTTAAAGGGTCGGTTCACCCAAACTACACTTCACTTCCTCCTAGTAATATCTCGCCACGCTGCAAGTTTTGGTTATATTTGCCCAGATTTGGTCTCTTTTGTCTGGAGATAAATTGATTATTTTGTTTGTGGTACTCACCGCTCACTCTGGAAAATCCACAGATCACGCTGTCACTTTTCTTTGGGACTATTTTTTACAGTAGAAAGTCAATGAAAACTGTCCACAGTGACAGTGAAACGGATGTCTCAAAACATGTTTGTTTGTGATCTGTGTAAACTGACCCTTTAAAGAGAATCTATTTCATAATGGCTGACAGCTTTGGTCAGGATGGGAGGTGCAGACAGGCTCTGGACTGCTGTAATTAAAGGCCAGCTCTCCCTGAGTGGATGACCTCCCGGGACCAACAGCACCATCTGTCGCCTTCAACTGGAACTCCGAATGTCCGTGGTGTTGTTTATTCTAGCCTTTCATTACTATCAGAAGTTAGCAATGAAAGGCATGCAGACAGGGGGACGGGGAGGTGGTGTTCACAGAGGAACGGGCTGGAGGAGGTGACCTACATTGGCCTAGATGATGAGAGCCAGAGCTGAACAAATGTCTGCCTCTCTCTCTCCCCTGCTCACATGGCAGCTGGACAGTGAGGCGGGAGGAAGGCGCTAGACCATGCTAACTAAGTCCATACTTTATTGATTGCTCTCATTCCCTGTCTCCTTTATCTTTCGTTTCCTTGTCTGTCTGTTTCGGTCACCCTCATACTCTCCCTCGCCACCACCACCATCACCATCACCTCTCCTGCAGCATACTGTTTGCAGACATCGAGGGCTTCACCAGCCTGGCGTCTCAGTGCACGGCCCAGGAGCTGGTCATGACGCTGAACGAGCTGTTCGCTCGCTTTGACAAGCTGGCCTCGGTGAGCACTGATAACCTGCCGCCACTATTTTCACAGCAGAACTTTGAACCAGTGTTGCTTATGTAACCGTACAGTCTGTAGCCTTCACTGTTAGTATGACAAAGCCAACATGATGTACTTGTTGGGGGGGAGTTAAGCATTGTGTAAGACATCAATTATTAGACTATGCTGAGACTGATGAGTCATCCAAATTATGCATAAAAAGCTCTATGTTTGGCATGAGCACACTGTGTATTAGCTGTAGGCCTAATATTTTATGTGTGTGTGTGTGTGTCCTTCCTGTACAGGAGAACCACTGCCTGCGTATTAAAATCCTAGGGGACTGTTACTACTGTGTGTCAGGGCTGCCTGAGCCCCGGGCTGACCACGCCCACTGCTGTGTGGAGATGGGAGTAGACATGATTGAGGCCATCTCGTGAGTCAACCACACACCACTGCGCAGAAACTCAAAGACCCACACACTCAAAACAAGAACACACACCCTTACAGTCACATAGTAATATCCCAGTGAAGGTTAACTTACAATTTCTTGCTTTGTTTATGCTGCACGGGGTATAGAGGAGACGCTGTGAAGCTGAAGGTGACACTTGTTTTTTGACAATAGTATGTGCGTGTGTGTGTGTGTGTGTGTGTGTGCAACTGCAGGCTGGTGAGAGAGGTGACGGGCGTTAATGTGAACATGCGGGTGGGCATCCACAGCGGGCGCGTTCACTGCGGGGTGCTGGGCCTGCGCAAGTGGCAGTTTGACGTGTGGTCCAATGACGTGACGCTTGCCAACCAAATGGAGGCCGGGGGAAAGGCTGGGTAAGTCCCTCCTACTCCACCTGCTACTGCACTGACATAGGCTCCCATAGCCTATTTAGTTTCTGACACATTGTATGTTTGTGTGTGTGGTGTCTGTGTAGGCGTATCCACATCACCAAAGCCACACTGCAGTATCTAAACGGGGACTACGAGGTGGAGCCGGGATTTGGAGGAGAGAGGAATGCTTACCTGAAGGAGAACGACATTGAAACCTTCTTGGTGCTGGGCTGCAGCCAGAAGAGGGTTAGTGCACGGTCACACACACACACACACACACACACACACACACATATGTCCTTGATTACCTGCTTGACCTCTTCAGAACTTCACACTAGTGCCATATTTCACACACTCAATATAATGGCTTGTCACCTGGCATAGAAGACCTTGTTTGTCAAAGCATTTACCCTGGTGGGGTTTCTTGACTTCCAGAAAGAGGAGAAAGCCATGATGGCCAAGATGCAGCGAGCACGTGCAAATTCTGCCGAGGGATTGATGCCACGCTGGGTGCCCGACAGATCCTTCTCCAGAACCAAGGAGTCCAAAGTCTTCAGGCAGATGGTGAGATACACTCAGGGAGCACTTAGCTGAGCACATGGCACCTGTTCTTCTTGTCTATATCCAATTTCCTGTGTCATCCTCTCCACTCTCTGTCAAATCATAAATATCGTTTCTAATTATGTCCTCAAAGAAGCTGTTAATATTAGATATTTCTTATATGGTCATTCAAGGGTCCTATTGTTAGGGCAGAATTCTTAACAACCTCCTATCAATACACTTTATGCTAACTTCCTTCCTTCTCAAAGAATCTCTGAAAACCCGCTCAAATCAGCCACTCAGTCAGTCGGTCTAGACTAAAATATCTCAACAACTGTTGGATGGATGGCCATGAAATTTGGTACAGACATTCATGTCCGCCTCATATCATGGGTAATCTTGTGTCCAATACTTTGATTTACAACCAAATACTTGTAAAACTGTGCCTAAAGGCTAGACCCCGAGCCTTGTTTCTTTTAGAATACCTCTACCTTGAATGAATAAGATGCTCTGTAAACTCTGTGAATTTGAGTGCCTGAAGGTGACAAATGTGTACGGAACTGTATATATGGTAAAGCCTAAGAGATACAATGGGAATGTGAGAAGAAGTATTGATCTGTTCCCGTCAAACAAACAGGAGTTAGAACAGGGCTCCTAGGGATTCCCAGTGCATCGTTTACTACTGAAGCTAATCTGATGAGGCTGCAGCTGTAGATTTTTCTCTTTCTCACTCACTCTCTCGCTCTCACTTCCTCCCTCTCTTTATGCTACAAGTCTCATTTCCTTGTCTTTCCTACATTCTTCCCCTCTCCTCCTCCTTTTGTCTTCTCCATCTCAGAGGGTTTGAGCCCTAGGGGCAAAGAGGGTGTAATTTGAAGCCTCCGAGCATTAATTAAAACATCAGTCTGGCTCTCAGGGATTAGCTGTGCAGATGTCTGAGTCTCTGTCTATTTTTCAGTTGTACTGTGGCTACACAATAATCTCTCCCTTTCTCTCCTGCACTGTCTCTGCTTTTTGGTCTCGTTTTCACTCTTTGTTTTTGTCTTTTGTTTTTCTCAGGGCATCGATGAAGCATCCAGCAAAGACAAGTGAGTGTTTTGGCCCCAGTTTTTGTTATTAAGGTGTCTTTTGTTATTAGCCGTTGGCTGCAGACTATCACTGTGGCAGTCTAACTTTAGTTGGTTTTATACAGTGAGATCCAACCCAGCACTAATACCATATTAGCTCTGAGTCATCTTGCCTGTCACAGCATAGGCCAACTCCCTCATACACACTCACACACAGATACAAACACACACCACCCAGTGACCTATTGTTCCATCTACCTCATAGCCGCTGCGCTCAGGAGGCCCTGAACCCTGAGGATGAGGTGGATGAGTTTCTTGGACGGGCCATCGACGCACGCAGCATCGACCAGCTGAGGAAGGATCATGTCAAGAAGTTCCTACTCACTTTTCAGACCCCCGACCTTGAGAAAAAGGTTGGTATTTGATTGGTTGGAGTTGGTTTGAAATTCACCATAATTCCCTGTCAAATAAACTGAATTGATGATTTCCTCTTTAATTGAGCGACAAGGCAACTTATTTCTCATTGATTTTCTATTTTCAGTACTCCAAAAAGGTTGATGATCGTTTTGGGGGATATGTGGCCTGCACACTCCTTGTTTTCTGTTTCATCTGTTTCATTCAGATTATCATTTTCCCAAAGTAAGTAGGTCCAATAAGTTGCCTTTCCCAGTTATACTGAATTGTGGACAGGAAATGTGGCCTTGATTAGTTTATGAGGAGTTAATGAGAGTTATACATCCTGTTTTCTTCTCTTCCGCAGAACAACACTTATGCTTGGTCTTTACATCAGCATCTTCATCATCCTCGTCAACATCCTCTTCATCTGTGCCATCTACTCCTGCATCAATGTAAGAAACAAAGGACTTCAGATAAGAGTCATTATCATATGTCTTCAGCCAGCATCACTAATGGTATTAATTCTCTCTTATCTGATCTTCTCCTTGCTGTCTGTATTCAAGCTCTTCCCAGCTGCCTTGCAGACTGTAACCAAGAAAATAGTCCAGTCTCGTGCAAACAGCACACTGGTGGGCGTCTTCACCATCCTCCTCCTCTTCATTTCCTCCTTTGCTAACATGGTAGGGACTACAGCTCTTCATTTAGTCATTTTTGTAATGTGACCGTTGTGACTGGTAACGTGTTGGTTCAAGTTGCCCCCCCACAGTGAAATCCAGGAAGGGCCTATGTATCTGCCTCAGCTCCATTTGTCTGTCCTTCCATTAATCTATCATATACTAAATCTCAGATGTTGCTGATCAGATTTTCAAGAGATTTTAAGAAATTCTGGCATTTTTAAAATTAAACCGATTTGCCTAAGGGGGTGCTATAATTAGGGGTTGAGCTGTAATTCATCATAATCCGTCACTGTGACAGATGGGGTGGTAGAAATCAGTCTATTTTTAACCATCAAATTTTTTATAATCATGTTTACCAACATTATGTAGACCTATTTAGCATTGCGTTTGTGTATGCGGGGGAAAAAAACATGCTTAATGCCAGTGTAACCCTTTTACTAAAAGATAGTTGTAGAGAACACACTAGGTATGATATTTGCTAGGGCCAGGAAAATCAGAAGCTACTAAATTCTACTACGGAGCCAGAATCAACGCTGGCACAATATCTCCTTTTGGAAGATTAACTCTTCTTTTTAATGGGAAGTTGTGAACAAGTGAGTAGAAAAATAAAGATGCATATACAAGACAATTATTACCCGGGTAATAAAAAACCAAAAACAATAGGATCAGTGTCTAGTTTCAGGATTCAATTAGACCCCAATCACCTTCAGTCACTGATGTGAACTCAGTCCTTGTGTTAAACACTAATTACAACCATCCAGAACTAGCTGATAGTTCTGTTCATACCACTGTAGGAGTGGCAATTAGTTGTCCTACCACATTGTAGAATGTGCTGGTTGTATGTGTGTTGAGACAAAATCCTTGAAGTCTGGGGTTTCAATCTTCTGCATGCAACTGAGTTACTCTCCGTTGGGTTTCTAGCCATCAAATATCCAACAGTATCCAGGCTCAAACTCCAGGTAGGTCCAAAAAACCTGACCTATAGTGGGCAAGGTCAGCACTCACATTCAAGCTGGAATATATACATCTGTCAGATTTTCTCATGGTACTCTATATAACATTTTAACAATCAGCAAAGGTACCGTTTAGTGTGCTTAAAAAAGTACAAGGTGCTTAAAACGGCAACGACAAAGCATGTCCCAACAATTACAACATCCAAATTAGGAACACATGTGGAGTTTTGTTATGCTTTATTATTCGTCACCAGATAGGAACTGATACCTGATTGGCTGGCTGATCTAGCCTCTTAAGTTCACATGTAAAAAATTTTTTTTTTAAATTGAATACTAATAAAGGAAAATACATTTTTAGCTTTTCAGATTAAGTTGTCTCAATGTTAATCTATCACATATCTTTATATCTTATTCCTTTAAATACTGACAGGTTATTTTCTGTATTCCCTTAATGTGATTTGAACAGATTTCTAGGTAACACTTTTTATATTCAGGTTAAATTCAATATGCGTAAATTATTTAACCTGGGTTACACCAGCACCACTATATATGCCAAATTACAGGTGCCATGGCCAAGAAAAGTGTTAAAAGTCATGGAAAGATTAAAATCATTATGACAGTTTATTAATACTGAAACCTCACTTCTGTTCATCAGAAACATCAAATGTGCTTTTTAATCGATGGTGCGTCAAAAACTGTCACCCACAGAAGGTATGCTGTGACTACGGTTTAGCGAAGGTGTTTTTTTTACTGTATATACTGACCTGCTGTGCATAGCAAATCTTTAAATTATCAGGTTTGATTGTGGACGTTGCAAGACAGGTGTCACCTTGTGCGTCACTCTCTTTGTTCGTGCTCTGTAGCTGTAGCTTTTTTCTGATCCACTTGTATGATTGGCTGCCTGCAGGGTTGTCTCAGCCTGGGATTTGTTCCTCACGCTCCAACATCAAGCTTGCCAATTTAGATTTCATAAGGACTTATTCAGTAGCTTGCTTGTTCAGGTCAGCAGCTGCTTTCTCTATTTCTGCACTGCATTAATCAGTCTGATCATTTTCTGGACTATTTGTTTAACTATTATAGCATTTTGATACATACTAAATTTGTAAAATGATATTATTTCCCAGCAACATGACATAAGCATACATCAGATACATCAGCATAACAAATATTACTGGAAAGATTTAAGATATTTGATGTCATTTAAAAACACCATTATTTACATAGCTGGTTCATCAGAGAGCACTGATAACTGTTTTTGAAATGTAAAATGTCCCACTCAAAGTTCTTCAGTAACCTGTAACTAAGTGATCTTTATCAAAAATGTTTATGTTTTGTGCATCATTATCGGATGTTTTTCTAAACTCTCAAACATGGATATTGCTATCGGTCTCATAAATGTTCTCATAATGTTTTATTATTGTGGCCTTCTTTTTTTAGCATTATATCTGTGTGTGTCTTTTGCTGTTTCACTTTATTGGCTGATGGTTAAATGACAGACTGTCCTTGTTTCCTGCCAGTTTACCTGCAGCAGAGAGAAACTGCAGGACTGTGTGGCCGACGAGCTAAACACATCAGTGACTCTCTGCCTGCTGCACAACCTGACCAAGATGGCAGAGGACGGTTTGACTCTGTGTTCCAGCCAGGACATGCCCTGCCATTTCCCAGAGGTCAGTCCCATAACATTTTAGCATGTGTGTATGTTGATGTGGTGTGTTTATACAAATATGCAGGCGCGTGCAGATGTGCTTGTGCACGTATGTGTTTATCTGTGTGCATTAAGAGTATGTTTGAATATTCACCTAACCTTCCTCCTCCTCCTCCTCCTCCTCCTCCTCTTCTTCTTCCCTCGCTGTCTCCTCTCTGCTGCAGTATTTCAGCTACAGCGTACTGCTGACCCTGCTGGCCTGCTCCGTGTTCCTCCACATCAGCAGCATAGGGAAGCTGGCTCTGATGCTGCTCATCCAGCTCACTTTCCTCCTGCTGGTGGAGTGGCCTCAGGTGGCCCTGTTTGACAACGCAGACCTGCTGGTCATTGCCAACACCCTGTGAGTCCCCTGCCAGGAACACGCACACACAAATACTAACACATACTCTCACTCTTTCCCAGTTTTCAATGTGAATAGTTCAACTCCTGTGTCACAACACTGTGGTTGGCATTTAGGTTGGCCTACTTTTTTACGATAAGGTTTAGATTGTAAAAGACCTACTTTCTCATGTACCAGTTGGGTTTTACTCCTATTTTTTGAATATGTTCTCATTTTTTTCTTCAGACAATTATCACCTGTTAATGATTCTCTACAACAGTGAGTTATTATTTTATTTCTCACTGCCTAATTTCAGTGACTCGTGTGGTTTGTAGACATGACTTTTCCTTGTCTATTTTCCAGGCCTGGTTTCAATGAAACTGCAGAACAGTGGTAGGTAGCTTTCACTTGTCATATGTGTCAGGTTGCATACATTTTACTCCCATGCAAGACACTAATTACTAACTACTCTTTCCCTCCTCAGCCTGGAGAGCGTGACCAAGGTATCCCTAAAGGTCATGACCCCTGTAATCCTGACGGTGTTTGTTCTGGCTCTCTACTTGCACGGCCAGCAGGTGGAGTCCACCGCACGCCTTGACTTCCTCTGGAAGCTGCAGGTAAATTAAACAGTTTCATGTGTAAAGCAGATACAAAACATTTTGAGTTGTTATAACACAGGGTTAGTACTAACATTAATAATGGCTCCCTTTTATGTCCCTGTAAGCCATGAAAGCGTGACAGTGAGCCAGCATGCACAAAATCAGGACCCTGAAGCTGAAGCAGCTAAATGGAATTTAGCCATAATTCATTTTATTATTTGCACCGGTGCTTGTCTTACTGTGACATGTCAAAATGCACATGTGAGTACTTCAGGAATCCAGTCACATGACAGTGACACTAAGCAACCACATCTCTCCCCGTCCTCTCGTCAGGCCACAGAGGAGAAGGAGGAGATGGAGGAGCTGCAGGCGTACAACCGCCGCCTGCTCCACAACATCCTGCCCAAGGACGTAGCCGCCCACTTTCTTGCACGGGAGCGTCGGAATGACGAGTTGTACTACCAGTCATGTGAGTGCGTCGCTGTCATGTTTGCCTCCATCAGCAACTTTTCTGAGTTTTACGTGGAGCTGGAGGCTAACAATGAGGGAGTGGAGTGTCTCAGGCTGCTCAACGAGATCATCGCTGATTTTGATGAGGTGAGAAGAAAGGAAAAATATATGAGAAGAAGATGAATGCAAATGAAATGCGTGTAGAAAACATGTATTGGATAAGGTCTGGTAGATGGGGCAATTAGATTAGTTTGTTTTATGCTGCTTGCGTATAGCTGAAGCGCTGCTTTTGTTTGTCTCATTTACTCGTCTCTAGATCATCAGTGAGGACAGGTTCCGTCAGCTGGAGAAAATCAAGACCATCGGCTCCACCTACATGGCAGCCTCTGGCCTCAACGACTCCACCTATGACAGAGAGGGCCGTTCACACATCCTGGCTCTGGCCGACTACGCTATGAGGCTTAGGGAGCAGATGAAATACATTAACGAGCACTCCTTTAACAACTTCCAGATGAAGATAGGTAAGCCAGGAAGGTAGTGGAGATTGGTCTTGTTATCTGATTAATCGTCTTTGGCATTTGTTTAAGAAATCCTTTTCCCGGTCGAAGGAGAACTACAGTAATCTACTTTGTTAGAAACAGCATTATAATTGAGTCAGTGTGGTGTAACTAGTATGATGTAACACAGCCAGGTGATTTGTTCTCAGGGTTGAACATGGGGCCAGTGGTAGCAGGGGTGATTGGAGCCAGGAAACCCCAGTATGATATCTGGGGGAACACAGTCAATGTGGCCAGCCGGATGGACAGCACAGGAGTACCAGACTGCATCCAGGTACTGCACACAACCTACTCAGCAGTTTGTAACTTCACGCTCACAAAAAGCATTTAGCAGTTTTAGTTATTGTTAAGTGAATCAGCCAGTGCAGAATACCAATCCAGTTACTTAGAAATTAGTCATTATGCTGTATCAGTAGTCATTCCAACATGGAAGTGTGCGTCAGTTACGTTTATTCATACCCAAATCTTGCGCAAGTTTTGCATTTTTATCATCTTCAGCATTGTAAAAAAAAAAGTCCACGTCACAGACGTCTTTCCGTCAACTGAGAGATATTTGTCACTCCAAGGCCTTTACATTTGAAAGTATTGTTTGTGGTATCTGAAAGAGAGAATGTAATGAAAGTCATATAGATACCAGTTCTACAGATACAAACAGTGCACAGTCCTTCAGCTTAAGGATTTAGGTTCAGACATCAACTCTGCAGAAGTGCCCTTTAGCAAGATTCCTTGTCAGCACCGGACATGCAGTTCTCTAGCAGAAACAGTGCTCTAATGTCCCTCTGGAGGAGGGCATAAAGCTAAATTTGAAT
Source organism: Maccullochella peelii (assembly GCA_002120245.1). Lineage (NCBI taxonomy): Eukaryota > Metazoa > Chordata > Actinopteri > Centrarchiformes > Percichthyidae > Maccullochella > Maccullochella peelii. The sequence continues at coordinate 105,626 of LKNJ01000037.1, forward strand.
TTCCTGCATTATTCTCATCTTAACCACAGCCATCGCATGTTCCCCAGAGAGCCAGTCGGTCAGTTAGGTTAGTAAAGGACAAGATGTCCACAGTCTTATATATCATCTCATTAATGGATATATGGTTGATGTTAACACTCATTTTGAAATGTGTGAACATCCATCAAGCTAAGAGCTGTAGTGAGATTTTTTGCCCCAGTCAAATCCATAAATTGGCTTCTAGAAAGATTACAGTCAGAACAATGCTGCCATCTGTTGTACAGTATGAGTTACTGCAAATCTAAATAAAATAGTATAAAAATAGTAGGGCTGCAACTAATGATTATTTCCATTGTCAATTAATATGTTGATTTTTTTTTTGATAAATTGATTCATTGTTTAGTCTCTAATATGTCAGAAAAACTGAGAAAAATGTCCATCACATGTCTTGTTTTATTCAACCGACAGTCCAAAACCCAAATAAATCCAATTTATTTTCTATAAAACACAGAGAAGCAGAAAATCTTCACATCTGAGATGCTAGAAAGTCTAGTCCAAACACTCCAAAAGATATTCAGTTTATAATGATATAAATAGAGAAAAGCAGAATATCCCCCCATTTGAAAAACAATTTATGGCATTTACTGTATGCTGTATAAATTACTTAAACTAAATTGATTGTCAAAACTGGGTGTCAAATGTCCGTGTTCTCTCTTAGGTGACCACTGACTTATACCACGTGCTGGTCAACAACGGATACCAGCTGGACTGTCGAGGTGTTGTCAAGGTGAAGGGGAAGGGGGAGATGACCACTTACTTCCTCACCAGCGGTCCCCCGGGCAGTTAACAACAGAGAGGTCGACCGCAGTGTGACTCCCACTGCACTGACAAGACAGAGACTGCAGAGAGACTGAGTGGTCAGCTCGGCAATGAGCACCGAAGCGCGGTGCGAACACACTGGGGACAGGAGACGGCCAACAGAGACGAGCTCGGCCTGTCTGTATGTTGTCACGTACTCAGATGCACACATGTAGGAAGTTGTTCATGTCTGAAGGCTTTTTCCCAAGCTGCTCGAGTGATCACGAAGCCCAGTTGCCTTAGAACGGAAGTGGCTATGCTTGTGTTTTATGAGCAATAGTAATAGTAAGTATTTCATCTGGAGTCGTTATTTATTTTCGTGCGGATGGATTTTTGTGATGACCTTCTACAAAAAAGAATATATATGTGTGTGTGTATATATATATACACACACACAGTATATACAGTATATACACAAAAAAACCTATGTTACTTAAAAGAAAATATGCAAGGACAACATGAAGGATGAAAATGATGTATTTCATCTGGAGTCGTTATTTATTTTCGTGTGGATGGATTTTTGTGATGACCTTCTACAAAAAAATAAATAAATAAACCTATGTTACTTAAATGAAAATATGCAAGGACAACATGAAGGATGAAAATGACCAAAGAACAAATGTTTGATATGAAATACACACTAATGATTCTGTTCAAAAGTACAGTAACCTTAAGTAATTTATTAATCTTTTGACAGCAAAGGCCACGGTAACGTCACTGTCATTGATAGCAAGGAACACTTTTTTTGTTGTGGACTTATTCATTAAGGAGAACACACACACAGATAGAAAACACTCACAATAACCTTGGCTTGTACTTCTGTGTTTCTTATCAGGGCCTTCTTTGTTTCTTCCAGCCTGTGATTAGCCACAGTCTGGACACAAGGCTGTTTGTGGTTCACTGAAATGTACGATTGATTACTCGCTCCCTGCAATGTATTTTTGGTTCAAGCCAAAAACAAGAAGTATGAAATGAAGGAAGAACAGTTGCATTAGTATCACGGTACTGAAGAGAGATTGTTAAACTGTTTATATAAGACAAACATTTTATATAAGTGTGTGTGAGTACCGTATGTTTGGGTGTGTGTGTATGGGTGTGAGCACACGTAGCTGAATGCTGATCTTTATCTATAAAGGGGCATACTGTAACTTTTCACTGTGAGGTTTTTATGATACTGTATGACAATGCTTTCTTGCCAAACTGGTTGCTGCAAGGCATGTTTTATATTATTCTTCTGAGTTGTGTGCCCATTCCTGATTTCTTGTGTCAAAATGATCATTTGAAGATAATTATGTCTACGGCGCCTTTTACTGGACTGTGATTTTGACTGATTTCATTCCAACCTAAATAAGCAAAAGCAGACGAAATATATATTTTGGATTGTGTTACAACGTGTGAACGGAAACTGGTCCTGACAACTTCAGGATTAACTGTATGCAGGAATTCTCCATCTGCTCACAAGTATTGCCTTGAGATTATGCAGTTCCAAGGTCTGCGTACTTCATGGACCAACATTCACAACTTTACACAACAGTATTTGACCATATCTAGTTGTATTTGGCACATGGAGGCTTGAAAAAAAATAGTCATCTGAAAGAATAATCATATGAATGTATGTAATAGTGAATATTTTTGTCCACAATGAAACTACTACTGAAGAAAACCACTCTTTACATTGCCTTTGGTACTGAGGATGGAGCTTAATCATTGTACTAGAGGCCAAATTGATTGGACTTCATGTTTGCTGAAAAGTGAAGGTTGTTTTACATTTAGACGAGCTTTACACCTGGTGTTGATATGCTCACTTTTCTGTCTGAGCCTAAAAATGCTGCCTTCATAGGCTATAAAAAAGATCCTCACTTTTGCTTATCCCTCTCTGTCCTTAAAATGAAAGGTCAACTAAACACTGTTGCATTTTCCTATAAAAAGTGGCAGAGTTTAAGAAATAGTGATTGATATGATTCATTTCCCCTCGGATAAGAAATTAATAAATGGCTGTTTTTGCATTGATTGTGTTTATTTGATTTATTATTTCTGTTGATGCTCTCAGATCTCTACAGTAAAGAAGTAGAAAAAGTAAAAAAGAGAACTAGGGCACCACCTACCTTCAATTTGTTCTTATTAAGCTGTGTTGAGAGGAATAAAAAGTAAAAAAATGAAAACATATTTATGATTGTTGCTGTTTTAGAAGGTCAGTGAATATTACAGACATCAAACACCCCCAACAACGGAATAAAAATCAAAAGCAAATGTATTCTTTCTTTTACAAAAACGACTTCCTGAACAGTTTATCTCACAACACAGCTTTAGCCTGCTTAGAGGTTCTCTATTAGTTTGGTTTTAATTTAGCTGTCATGTCAATCAGAAGCATGTAGTCAAGATTTCTCCATGTGACAGTAACCTGAGAGACGCCTCCTTCTCCTTTTCTTAATAAATCAGTCTACAGTTTCAAAAGGGTTATACAGGAGAGAGTATTTAATTGCTTGCACATGAATAATGAATTTCTGTTGAGGTAATGGCAATGTTCACTTACAGCACTCTATGCTGAACATTAATTAAGCGACATAAATTCCCCCTAATCCCTGATGAAAAAGCACTAATGTTAATGATATGGGGACTTGTAATGTGTCTGTAATACATGCTAGATAGATTTTTTGTTTGTTTTTTACACTGTGATTTTTGTATCTCATATTCATTACCTCTATTAGCTGCATAATATTTGTACAATATTATAGATTTAAAATGTTTTTTTCGAGTTTTTTGTTTATGTATTTATCGGTTTTGTAGTTTGGGGAATTTTGTGTTATTTTTCCGCATTTTGGTACATATTGTATGACATTTCAATACAGGATCTCGTGCTCTGTTTTCAAAGAAAGCCGCCTTTAACGCGCTGCACGGAAATGACTAGGACTAGGATGTGTAGGACGCACGCGACCAGCAGGGGACTCACTCAAGCTAATTATTTCAACAAATGGCACCTGTTCTGTTCCAAGTAAAAGCCGCGGGTCAAGGAGCTGCTCTATTCTTGTTCGCTCAAAACTCCAGTCTGACGACTTCAAGAAACTGCAAAGACCTTAACGTGTTCATTTGGCAACTTTCCACATAAATAAACAAATCTCACATCAACCGGAACAGGTGTAAGCGACTACTGCTTTTCAGTTTTAGGTAAGTGGCGGCATTTTGGAGAGGAAGAAACCCTTTAATATTCACTTTTCAGTCGCGTCTCGGTGTCATTTGTGAGCTTGACTGCCAGGTCTTGTTCATCCGTCAAAAATGTGATTTGTAGACATCTTCTACATGTGATGTTTAGCGCTTTGAATGACCCTACATATTTTGAATGAAAGCACAATAGTTACGGACAACTCTTCCTCTTTCATTTTGTTAGTGCATCGTGTAGCAGCTGAATGACTTTTGTCAGTACTCGGTGTGGTTTATTGACCGAAGTTTGTCGACTTGCGCTTAAAGTTTTTGCTGTACAGAAATGTGAATATTTGTTTAATTTGTAAAATGATGTTTCTGACAAGCACAAGTCCATTCCTCAAAAATACTACAAGTTGGCCTGATAAGACATAATGGTATTGAGCAGTCAAACCAAATCTACAAGCCCACATAATATATTGACTTAATTTTTAAGGTTGCTTGGTCAAATATTTTTCCTTATTTCTCCTCTTTTGTCTAACTGTGGTGGTGACAACAAACTGGATTAACTGTTTGTTTCAGAGACAAATGTAAAGTGGACTGTGGTTGTTTCCTTTTCTGGAACACCAAAAGTGTGTCCTGTTGAATCAATTATGAAGGAGGCTGACTTGAGAATTGAGTAAATTAATTATGACCAAGTAAGAGTGAGTCTCTAACTGAACAGTGATCACCTAAGGACACGCAGATGTACTACATTGTAATCCTATCCGGTTTCACATCAGGAAACAGCCTCTTATTGTTCCAGCCAGGTCTTGGTGAAGTTATGGTGCTGTCATGCTCCACGTAGCAAACTCTACTTCCTGTAGCAGATGACAGCTAATCATCACTGGTTGGGTGCCTTTGGAGCAGGTGTCTAAGCAAGGTATTGTGCGTCACTTATTAACAGGTGTGCATGTTGCACGTTGAGCCAGCAATGCCGCGGCCCACGTGCTGCCACGTGGGTCCTGGAGGACTGTGGCCAGAGCAGGTGAGTTCAGGTGTTTACAGAGAGGTGTGGCGTGTTTGTCCCTGCTCTCTCCACCCGTCCTGTGGGACTGTTTCCTAAAGAGACAGGGAGGGCGGAGGGAGGCTGACTAGATTGTCTGCTGCTATGACACTTGCAGAGACACACAAACCGATTTAAGGGATTTTTCTCTTGCTTGTCATCTTTTTTTACTAAAGGAATAACACTCTGAATGTTTAGCGACTAAAGGCAGGTAAGGGTTACAGACGAGTGGGTTTTGAATGAAGTATTTTTCAGAGCTCGACTGAAACCCTCACATAACATGCACAAACATTTTGCAGCCAGCTTCTGGGGAATTGGTTTTGTTTTTTTCTGTTTTCAACAGCCTTGAGAACAACACGCATTCTGAAACATGCGTCTGTTCCTACGCCGACGTATGTCCCCCCTGAAACTGGTGCTCTTAGGGGGGACTCTCTTCATGGTGGTCCTAGTGGTTCTCCAGAGGGATGTTGGCTATTCGTCTGCTGGTGACCCCTGGTTTCAGGAGCTGGTGGACAAAAAGGAAAAGGTGATGGTCATGGTCCGAGAGGCTGTCAACAACATCGGCTTACAGATGAGAGCTCCCCAGCCACCACCAGTACAGGAGCAGCCCACCGAGGACGTCAACTGCCCCACTGGATTTTACACTCAGGCTAATCTCAAACCTCACCTGGAGAGACCACCTCAGGACCCCAAAAGCCTCGGGGCTGATGGGAAGGCATTTCATAAAGACCACATGACCCCAGAGGAGGAAAAGGAGAAGGAGGAGGGTATGACACGACACTGTTTCAACCAGTTTGCCAGCGACCGCATCTCGTTCAGCCGAAGTCTTGGGGATGACACAAGGCCTCCAGAGTAAGAACATGTTCTCAAAATTATCTGAATCTTGGACTAATCACTGTTTTGCCAACAAATGTGCTCACATGTACACGACAGGCCAGGTAATACCCTGGGTCTCAATGGGGGCATTGCTCACAGTGGTAAATTATTTTCATGCATTCATTCATATTGCTCTCTCCATTATCCTGGAAAATCACTTGGTTAAAAGACTGAGTATACATAGCAGCATGTCAGTATCCTGAATAATTGAGACTGAGGCATTATCTGTGTTGTTGTAAATACTTCCACTCACTGTAAATGTTTGTCCGACTTGACATCCGAACATGTCACAGGCTTGATAGGCCTTGGGCTATTTGCTTTGCAGAGCTTTCAAGTGGCTTTTTAAATTAGCTGATTATTTATGGCTGTTTGCACATTTTGCTATTTAAAGTGTTAGTGAGCACACCTTGAATATCTGCAAACAATGGTCTGTTATACGTGGCCCTGCAAAACCTTCTGTGACTTTCATTTCATCAGATATGCCTCTCACTCTCACACACTTCTTTGTCTTTGTCCCTCTTTGTGTTTGACGTGGCTCACCTTGCTCAGGTGCGTGGAGAGGAAGTTTCCTCGCTGTCCTCCTCTGCCTACCACCAGCGTTATTATTGTCTTCCACAATGAGGCTTGGTCCACCCTCCTCAGGACGGTCTATAGCGTCCTGCACACATCTCCTGCCATCCTGCTCAAAGAAATCATCTTGGTAGATGACGCCAGTGCTGCAGGTGTGAAAAAAATAAACGCACCCTAATGACAAACATACTCGATAAGGGCTAGGTGACAGTAAGAGAGGCTTAGAAGTCAGTTTTATCACTTAATGGCTTCTTATTCCTGCTCTTGATCAGGCACTAAGTGAGGAACAAACAAAGCCTAGATGTTTCAGTAAGGTGAATGTAAATTAAATGTTTTGCAGAAAACTGTCAGTGCTACGCTACAGGAGAGGAAAATCAGTAATGCTGAGCCACAGTTGATGCAGTCGTAATATTGAAAATGGATTTAAAGCATAAAATGCCCTTCATGTAGTACTGATGTTTTATTTAATGATGTAAAGATAAAATTGAACACTTCACAGAAAAGTTAGACAGTGAAGAGACATTTTTAAACAGAAACGAATAATCACCAGGAAGCTTTGGTGGGTTATTTCTTAACTATGGTATAGGCAGGAAACAGCTACAGTGCACAAACAGGGAAAATATGTTGGAAAATGATGAAGTCTCACATTATAAGTAATTTATTAATTTAACTGACCCTCAGAGTATTTAGGGCAGCATTCCAGTCACTGTAAGCTGTGAGCTTTGATAAGATAGCCCAGAACGATGTTGGCTTGGGAATTTAAGCAGCTTGCACACAGTAACAGGCCAGTCGGGTTTTAAAATAGCAGAAGACACTTATTTTGAGTGTGATGTGCAGGGAGACAACAGTTAACAGTGTCATAAATGAGAATGACCCTGTGTATTTTGCTATGGGTATGTCCACAAGGCTGGCCTCCAGTGAAATACAAATTACAGAGGTGAGCACCAACTTGACAACAGACTCTCCAAGGGCACCTGCACCTCAGTGAGAGTTGGCAAAAGTGACTTGTTATGATACAAGAAGCTTATCTTTGACATGTGAGTGCTGCTTTGTATTATGTTTTGCATAGGAAAGTGTTTTACAATCGAAATGTGCTATAACTTAACTGTGCAAACTTGATTGAGCTGTCTGTAAATGTTTATTATAATACAGGAAATTGTTACATTTTGTGAGTTTTTGAAGCTTTGTTTTCAACCGTATAAGCCTACTATACCTACTCCATTGGTTTGTTCTGTATTGGTTTATCTTTTGCTGTGTTTTGCATACTCGGGATAGATGCTAAACTGCAGGTACTGGTACATATTGTGTGCATTGACTATAAAGTTGAATCTAATCTAAAACTCAGATCCAGCTTACTTCAGTGTTTCAAGTTCTGTTTTGCAAGTTGTTGCAACACCTTAAATACACACTCCATATGTTGACACTAGCCTGACCAGCCCTGCAAAGTAAAGCAGGTATTTAAATGAAGTTGAGAGAATAAGCCATGCACACTGCTAGATGTATCGTCGGATACTTCCATTTAGTATTTATTGATGTTCAATTACCTGTTCGCTGAGCTTGAAATATCTTTGTCAGTTATCTGTAATAAGCTTACCCACAGCTGTATTTACACATTTCCCACAATACCCAAACTTCCCTTTTTGCTACCAGAGCAGCAGCTATTAATCATAACGTTTAGACATGTGGTAGGTGGATTCACAAAACTTATGACAAATGTGCAGCTTGTATTGTAGTCATAAACGCTCTTAGAAGGGAAGTGTGACCCAGTTTTACCAGCAACGGTTCCACTTCATTGCTGTTTCTTCTAGCAGCGGTCTCACAGATATAAATACATTTGATTTTCTCTTCTCTGGGGCAGCGAGCTGCTTTAATAAATAATTGTTTCACTAACCACTTCTGGTGATAAGCTGGAAGTCTGTTGCACCTCTGAAGTGTGCTCTGTTGCATCTGTAACCACAGGGTACACTCTGATATAACTGCAGCAAGATGAGAGCTTCAACCACTGTAGCTCACCTAAGTCAACATTTTCAGCTGGACAACTCTTGTTTCAAACATAGACAAGACAGAAACGATAATGTTGTTTTTATTCTTTCAGTGCACCTGAAGAGCCAACTGGAGGACTTTGTGCATCAGCTGAAGATTGTCCGTGTAGTGAGGCAGCTGGAAAGGAAGGGCCTCATCACTGCCAGACTGCTGGGTGCCAGTATCGCTCAGGGCGAAGTGCTAACCTTTCTCGACGCACACTGTGAGAAAACACAAAACAATGCACAAGTCACAATGGCCATTTTAAGCAGCTCTGTGTAGCTCATTCGAACAATAGCACTGCCAGGGTTAGGGGTTAAAGGTGTTTTCCATCCTCAAAGCGAACTACAGCAAGAAAGTGTCTCCTATTTCTTATAGTTCTCTAAATCGTTTGTGGCACGATTATGGATAAAATTATGATTATTTGGCCTAATATTAAGGTCCGTCCATCCATTATTTATCCATGTTTTTGGGACGACTTAGAACTTCACTTCCATGTAGTATTTAATAAACGTATCAGTAAAACTGACTTATGTCAGTAGACATATACATTATTAAATCGAGATGTCTTTTACAGTCACAATTTGTTGGAAGCAGAGAGCACTTAATTACAGCGTTCTTGAAACAAACAATCTCTGTTTGGTCAGAAAATGTGCCTGACTTGAGGCACAAAGCATAAACTTGGCACCCAATCAATTTATTTAAGGAAGCAAAAATTATTATTAGGATTGGTACGTGGTTAACAGGGTTTGTACAAAGTCTTTAAAGTTTGGAATATGCAAATATATTCCTTGAAAAATGCTTGAAGTTCAACATAATCTGGTGTTTCATCATCTACACAATCACTCATGTAAACCAAAAATCTTTCAATATTTCAAATTAAACGGTCCTGTCGTCGTATATGTTTTTCTCTCCTGGCATTTATAGTAATAATTTAGATGTGGTGATAAAGGCTTCGAGAGTCTGGAAATTCTTGGTTTAGGTACCTTTTTAAAAGTGCTCGAATTTTACTCTTAAAAAGCTGTGTGTGTGTGTGTGTGTGTGTGTGTGTGTGTACTCTTCAACAGTTACCAAAAAATTGTCACTTTGGACAAAAGCGTCTGCTTAATGTAATACCAACATGTTCATGAGGCCATGCTTTGTCCCATCATAACTCTCTACACCTGAATCTCTCACTCACTCTCTCACACACACACACACACACACACACACACACACACACACACAAATTGGCTTTATTTGCATGAATGTAACGGTGACAATGTTGCTAAAGCGTCAGGTAATAATGACATTAAAACAATAAGAAAAATACAAAGGTACAATTCATAAAAATCAAGAAAATGGCAAAAACCATAAATACACATATGTGAGACTGGGAGTGTGTCACCGATTTTGAGCCCCAGGTAATCCTAGTGTAGGGTGTGATCTAGATGGGCGTTTCCTAATTTTAATTGATATTTGCTTTCCTGAGATCTGGCCTTCTTTTGGAAGATCATGATTTTAGATTTGTTAAAGTTGACTGTCGGGGCCCAGTTCTGACAGAACTCTAGGAGGTTCAGGTGCAGCTGTAGTCCTTGTTGTGTGGATGATTGCAACACCAGGTCATCAGCATAGAGCAGGAATTTAACTTCGTTATTGTTAAGGGTAACATCTCTCTCTGTTTTTTTTTTTTTGTTTTTTTCCTCCCCTCCTCTGTTATCTAGGCGAGTGTTTCCATGGTTGGCTAGAGCCCCTGTTGGCCCGCATTGTTGAGGAACCCACTGCTGTAGTTAGTCCAGACATCACCACCATTGACCTCAACACCTTTCAGTTCAACAAGCCTGTGGCCACCAACCGCGCTTTCAACCGAGGTAACTTTGACTGGAGCCTGACTTTCGGCTGGGAGCCAATCCCTGAAGATGCAAAGAAGCTGCGCAAGGATGAAACCTACCCTGTAAAGTAAGAAGGGTCATGCTGGTTTCACTTAGAACATCCTGAATCATTTAAGTGTCTAAGGCTTTTGTATCTGCCTATGGCAATTTCAGAACACCTGCTTTTGCCGGAGGTCTCTTCTCAATCTCGAAGAAGTACTTTGAACACATTGGAACATATGATGACAAGATGGAGATCTGGGGTGGGGAAAATGTGGAGATGTCATTCAGGGTCAGTCTTTTTATTTATATTCAGTTCCACATATTACTTAGTAATTCTCCCTGTCGTTATCAAGTGTGAATTTCTGCCTGTGTCAAATTTGATCCACAGGTGTGGCAGTGTGGGGGTCAGCTAGAGATCATCCCTTGTTCTGTGGTGGGCCATGTCTTCCGCACCAAGAGCCCCCACACCTTCCCCAAGGGCACAGAGGTCATCACTCGCAACCAGGTGCGCCTGGCTGAGGTCTGGATGGATGACTACAAGAAGATATACTACCGCCGCAACAAGAATGCTGCCGTTATGGCCAGTGAGGTCAGTGTGACCTGCTGATGGGAGTAACTATGTTCAAATGTTAAATGCACATGGAAACAATCACCCTTGTTTCACCACATTTTTGACTAGAATGTATACCCCCTGCTGCAACAAGTTGATATGATAATGTAACTCTAAGTGATTGTTTCTTAAAGTTTTAAATACACCCCCTTATCTGTTTATAGAATAAGTATGGGGACATCTCTGATCGTTTGAAACTGAGAGAGAGGCTTCATTGCAAGAACTTCACCTGGTTTTTAAACACAGTCTACCCAGAGGCTTTCGTTCCAGACTTAACCCCAGAAAAATTTGGAGCAGTGAGTCATGTTTCCCTTTGTCTGTATGTGGATATCAATGATCCAACACACCAGACATGTTGCATAACTGTGGCTGTATCTTACTGTTATTTTGTGTCTGTGTTTGCACCAGATTAAAAACTCAGGATCTAAAACCTGTCTAGATGTTGGAGAGAGCAACGACGGAGGTAAACCGGTAATCATGTACCAGTGTCACAACATGGGAGGCAACCAGGTACAATGACTCCGATTCACACATTAAGAACTTTAGATAATTTGACGTTCTCTGGGACAGTTAGATCTCTGATTGGATGATTGTCTCTTCCAGTACTTTGAATACACAGCTCATAAGGAGCTGCGTCATAACATTGGAAAGCAGCTGTGTCTTCATGCCACGCTCAAGCCAGACCCAGTGACGATCGAGCTGTGCAAGCTGAAAGGGAAGGGCACCAGTTTGGCACCACAACAGGAGTGGGTCTTTACAGAGGTGAGGAGCACTTGGAGCTGGACTTAAAGGAAATGTTGGACATATTCGTATTTGCTTTCTTGCTGATTAGATGAGAAGGTGGATATCACATCTGTCTGCTAAATATAAGGCTACAGCTAGCTGCTGGTTAGTTTAGCTTAGCCTCAACACTGGAAACAAGGGAAAACAGCAAGCTTCCTGACTTTTGTTGTCACCGTGACATGCGCTTTGGTTTTTGAATAGATTTTACAAATGAGATATAAGGTGTTAATTTGTGAGCTTTAGGGGTGCTGCTAGGGGGATTTTGTTACCTTCAGACAGAGCCAGGCTAGATATTTCCCCCTGCGTCCAGTCTTTATGCTAAGCTAAGCTAACCAACTGCTATTGATCATCTTGTCGAACTCAGCATAGAATGCTTAAAGGAATAGTTCTAGTGTTTTGTTTTATATAGATATTTATTTAGACTTCTGTACTGATTCACCTTTTCTCTGATGCTACTCTCCAGGAACATCTTCTGAAGAATCCCAGTAGTGGGCAATGTTTACAGCTAAAAGGAGGCCAGATTCAGATGGACTACTGTAATGCTGCTGACCTCTATCAGCACTGGACCTTCAGCTGACCGCCCTGTCTGCCCATCAGGTGACCTCTGGCACCTTGTGTCCCCTTCCTCAGACTCTGTTCCGAGGAGCCAACTCAACATTAATCCAGAAGGGCTTCATGCTGTGGAGCTTGGGGCATTTGGCATTTGAGTGGACAGTTGAAGATGGAGGACAGTCACATCTGTTGAAGATGCTCGGGTTGGCCTTAACCTGTTTTTAAATGTATTTATGATGGAAACTTAGGAGAGGCATTTGAAGGTGGTTGGGGAGTGTGGACTGGCATTCAGGAGTGGCAGCTTGACCGTGGGGCAATGGCAATCAACTGCAGGGATCTTTTATTCAGTGAATTTACACTCCAGCTTGGAAAATCACTATTTAGTGACTGTTGTTTGGGGGGGGGGTTTTGTCTGACAATGAATGTTGAAATGTGACCATATACACAAGTCTTACAAAAGGGTAAGAGATGTCTGTTTTTTAAATAAAAATTCTTTGTTGTGTCAGATAAATGATCATTTGTATTATATCTCTATCTCGGATCTACGGATATCTTGAGATCTCTAGATCTAGATAGTGAAATCTGTAGATGTATATCTAGAAAGGCATTTTAGGCTAAACGGTGAAATATGAGTTGTAACCAACAGCTTTGATCTGTCCTGATTAATTATACTACTATATGTGTACAGTACTAATGTTATCTTAGTACTAGAATTTTCTTCTATGTTTTAACCGAGTAATGGTCGGTATTGATTTACCGAGTGTACAATATCCTGAAAGAATGATTAACTCTCTGTGGTGGTCACTCAAGGTTCAGATATTAAATAATTTGGATTTAGAAGTTGCCTGTAAGGAAACACGATTCATCACTCATTTTTACAATCCTGTAATAATTACGACGCCAGAGGTCATGTACTGATAAGAACTCTTCCTGCAACAAAGCCTCAACACTTTCTCAGTCAGATGCACCTGTTAATGTTTGCACATTTGTCCAAGGAGTGGTTTAGGAGGAAGAAAAATTCCTTCCAATTGCCTTCAGCCTCGTCTGCATAGATCTGAAATGTCATTTAAAGTGAATGAACAGGATTTCTTCCAAGTTGCCAAACCTGATCTTATAGAATGGGCAGGTTTGATTTCATGCCTCGAATCGTCCCATACCCCCAACCTGCTAGACTGGAGGGACTGGAAAGCAGAGGTTCTATACATTACAAAGCACGAGGAAGCAGTGACATTAAAGCATTATATCTTTGCAACAATAGGTGGCAGCATTAGCTCGCTGAGCTTTTCTGCAAGGCAAGGATGACATGGAATTTCACCATACTGTGTGTGTCATGAAGCCATTGGGAAATGAGAGTGGCCACAGCAGGGACAGACTGGGACCAGATGGGCCAGAAGATGAGCACTGAGCCTTTGACTCGCTCTGAGGTGTTTGGACAGCTCAGGAGGGAGCTCTATGGAGAGGGAAAGTCCAGTCATTCCAACACACACATATTCATCATCCTGGGAGCCTCTGTGAGTACAGCCTCGCCCTCTGAACGTCTTACAACAGGATATGAATAACCACAGTTTCCTCTATTCTAAAATTCTAACTTGTACTTATTTCCCTTTAACACAATTTGACAAAAATCTGTAGAAATGTTCGGTCTCTTTTAGAAAAAAAGTGCCTCGTAAAAAGTCTACAAACTGTCTTTTATGCTGAGGTCAGTTCATCCATCTAGATTTCTATCTGCATTTAACTGCAATCAGTGGGAAAAGACAGTTTGAATAGAGACTTTATAGCGACAGCGGGCCAACAGAGTTGACACAAAACCTCACAGAGGAGAACAATTCACTGGGGAATATTGCAGTGTGGTAATCAGAGAATGAAAGCCGGGGAATGAGCACATGTTGACTGTAATGTGCTGCGTCTACTTTTTCCTTTGACAAGCATTAAATGAAGGGGATAAATTTGGAGCAAAAACATTTTGTCAGACTGTTTTTGGCCTTGACCCTGGCACACGTTCCAAAATCTGGTTGTTTTTATCTGTTGTTCTTGTTTGTTTTCCTCTTTTTTTCAGAGCCAGTAATCTATTTAAATGTTACATGAAGTCTCAGAGTCCTGCAAAGAGGGTGTGATAAAAGTTCTCACATTACTGAACAGATCCACTCACTCCACATCATTGTGACTGCTTGTTTTTAATGTTTACCTGCCCTTTGGACTCCTGATTAATTCTTTTCAGCCACAGTGATTATCAGTAGAGGTTCATAATCAGATCTCTTTCATATTTTTATTGTAGGGTGATCTTGCTAAAAAGAAGATCTATCCAACTTTATGGTGAGTAAATAATTTCTGCTCAAGCATCAATCTCACCAAAGATTGCTTTAAAGTTGTTTGGCCACTTTGTATTATGAGGAGTTTGACCCTTGGCCAGTATTCTGCATCACTGCTTTTTGCTGACTCTGTTTGTTCTTTAGGTGGTTATTCAGATATGGCCTGCTCCCAGATGACACCTACTTTGTGGGTTTTGCCCGGTCTAACCTGACCATGGAGGACATCAAGACAGCATGTCTGCCTCATATGAAGGTAGTACGTCTAAGGCTCTGGGACAAGATTGTTGATTGTTTGCAGTGTGTTTTCAGGAATCATTGTTCAACATTTCCCTCAGATCACTGATGAAGAGAGTGAGTGTCTCTCAGCCTTCTTCAGTAAAAACTCCTACCTTAGAGGCAGGTATGACGATGACAGCTCTTTCGCTCAGCTCAATGTTCACCTGTCGTCTCTGCCTGGTGGAGCTGACGCCAACAGACTCTTCTACCTGGCTCTGCCACCCACCGTCTACCACCATGTCAGCACAAACATCAGAACCCACTGCATGAGTTGCAAGTCAGTGTCTGTTATACTCACAAGTCCACAAAAACAAAGGTTTACTTGCTATTTGATCACATTATTCTAATCACCTGTGTTTGTAAAACAGAGGCTGGAACAGGGTAATTGTTGAGAAGCCCTTTGGCCGTGACCTCCACAGCTCACAGGAGCTGTCAGCCCACCTGTCCTCGCTGTTCACAGAGGACCAGATCTACCGCATAGACCACTACCTGGGCAAAGAGATGGTCCAGAACCTCATGGTGCTCAGGTGACAAGCTCCATGCACACATTTTCGAGCACTTTACCACTGGTATCAACCTAAACGTCAATGATGAGATTTCAGGAGTACTCATTATCCTTCATCTCGTCCTTCCTGTGTCGCTGGTATTCAGGGTTTTATTTTAGCAGTGTTTATTCACTCACTTCCAGGTTTGGAAATCGCATCTTTGGACCCATATGGAACAGGAACAGTGTGGCCTGTGTGGTCCTCACCTTCAAGGAGCCTTTTGGCACTCAGGGCCGTGGAGGATACTTTGATGACTTTGGTATCATTAGGTGAGAGGCAGTACATTCAGATAAAAGTGAAACACTGAATACATTGTTCTTTTTATACTAGAGTCTTTACTTTCCCTGATTCCAGTTGTTGTTTCTTGATGTAGAGATGTCATGCAGAACCATCTCCTCCAGATGCTCTGTTTGGTCGCCATGGAGAAACCTGCTTCCACCAGCCCAGATGATGTGAGGGATGACAAGGTAACACAATGACTGGATGGTTGGAAATGGTAGTATTTGTGCATATTTTCTGTCTAAAATTCCAGAGCATCCATGTCACTGCAATCCTGTCCTGTAATTATTGATGTGCTGTAGGTGAAGGTGTTGAAGTGTATAGCTCCTGTTCCTGTGTCAGATGTGGTGCTCGGCCAGTACGTGGGGGACCCTGAGGGGGAGGGCCAGTCCAGGCTGGGTTACCTTGACGACCCCACCGTACCAGAAGGCTCCTGCACACCAACATTTGCCACTGCAGTTCTCTATGTCCAGAATGAAAGATGGGATGGTGAGACTAAACTTTTTTTTTTATCTTTCTTTTTTTTCCTCATGAGTCTACATTTTACGACATCCCTTCTGATTTTCTCCCTGTCACGTTTCTCCACTCTTATGTCCGTCATCACATCAACCACCCTTCTACCAGGAGTTCCTTTCATTCTCCGCTGTGGTAAAGCTCTGAATGAGCGGAAGGCAGAAGTGCGTCTGCAGTTCACTGATGTGCCAGGAGACATCTTTGGCGAACGGTGTCAAAGGAACGAGCTGGTGGTGCGGGTGCAGCCGGACGAAGCCATATACTTGAAGATGATGACCAAGAGGCCTGGGGTTTACTTCAGCCCAGAGGAGACAGAGCTGGACCTCACCTACAGGAGCAGATACAAGGTGCTGCGGGCTCACTTAAGTCAAAGTATCCATTGTGGTCCATCATTCAGATCCAACTTTCAGTCTTAAAATAATATTTTTCTACTCTCAGTGTGTTAAGTTATTTTGCTTCTTCAGAACTTTTACGTGTTTTACGATTTTTCTTGAATCAACGCAAATCTCTTTATTTGTGTCGAGATGTCACTTTATCTGAATAGTCAAATGCTGATCTTCAATCTACTATACTATACTGTATACTAATATATCATGTCACTTAAAAGTCTATTGATTTTGAGGTGACATTTGATAGAATTTGATAGATATTCAGTGTCTCTCAGTGATATTTATGGTATTGTTAGAAACTAAAAATAGGGTAGATGTGGAACTATGCACCAAATAGGTGTAAGACAGTGTGTTAAAAATCTAAAGTTGGCCACCTAATGGTTGAATACTGTTGTCTAATATTGTATTACAGAATATAATACCCTAATCATCATATCCTATCCAAATAAAGACTGTCTACTTTCATATTCAGAAAGATCACTGAACCTGAAATAAGCAGGTATTTACAGTTTTTTAACAGCTGCCATCTTCCTCTAGAATGTGAAGCTCCCAGATGCTTATGAGAGGCTGATACTGGATGTCTTCTGTGGAAATCAGATGCATTTTGTCCGCAGGTTGGTTGTACCATTTACTGTCATAGTTCATTGTCTAGGTATTTTCTTTCAGTGTGGTCTATTTTCACCTGAACCGCTCCTCTTTCTGTCCCAGTGATGAGTTGCGGGAGGCCTGGAGGATCTTCACCCCCCTCCTTCACCAAATAGAGGGGGAGAAGACACATCCCATCCCTTACACATATGGAAGGTAAAATTATGTCTCTGTTTTATGACACAGAAATGAATACATAATGCACATTTCCGTTTTCAGTGATAATTTCTCTTCCTCCTGTCTTTTTCTATGTCGTGTGTCCATAGTCGTGGTCCAAACGAGGCAGATGATCTCGTGAAGAGGGTGGGATTCCGCTATGAGGGAACATACAAGTGGGTGCAGCCCCACACGACATGATGCAATCTGTCACACACATGCACACACACTCACATACAATCTTTCACTATTTGATTTTGTCTGCATGTAAAAAAAAAAAAACCACCTCTGCTTTTTATCCCTACATACAAGAATGAATGTGGAAACTGCAGAAGCCTGATTTGAGTGTTCACATGTAAATTGGACATTATTAAATAAATCTTTGTTCACTCTTCTGCCTTTTTTTCTTCTATTTAATAGCATTGGCCACACCTAACACCTATGACCTTAAGACGTATGAGACTGGTAGAGCAAGAAAATCTCTGCTTACAAGATTGTTTGAACGAAAGAAAATAAGCCTGTTTTCTGCAATCAGCAGGCCTGTGTGTACAGTCATCACTAAACCATGCCGACACAAAACAACACGTATTTATACTAGGAGGGCTTGTTGGTCTGGTTTGTAAGAACAGGTGACACCCTTAATAATAGTCTATCAGTAAGGATACACGCTTGAATGCCCAGCTTCAGATAAGCGTGACTTCCAGGTAGGTGTTTTAAGCTAAATTCAAATCAAAACTGTAAATAATTGTCAATAACATTTGTAACGGTTAATTTCTCACAATGCATGACTGAGGTTTAACATTTCAACTTCAATTTACATTTAAATTTGTTAGATTTGTTTCAACTGCCTGCAGCTGACTGATGCTGTTTCTTGTCACCAATGTCCGTCTCTACCAGGTGTGTGGTCGAGCTGGGGGCCTCCCATCTACAAACACACACACACACACACACAATCTGACCAATAACGGACCATTTGATGATTAGTTTAGATCACACTAGAAGAAATTGTTCCAACTGCATTATTTAGTTCCAAAGGTACACTGCACTGTGGAACTAATGTTGACAACAATAAAGCATAAAAGGAGTCAGGACAGTCTTTTTATTGCATTAGGATGTTGTTTTGTCTTTTAACTATCGACGTTTCCCATGATTTTATTCTCAAGTGAAAATAAATAAAATTTGGAGACCAAAAACTGCATACAAACGCTGTACACAAGTTCTTTGTGCAGGAGAACCTGCACTACCAATAAGTGCATCATTTAGCAAGTTTTTTTTTATGCGTTTTAAAGGAGCAGTATTCAACAAATACACACACTCATTTAAGAATAAATAGTTTTTTTTCATTATTGCAGTGAGAAAACTTGTAAAAGTGCCTGAAATATTAGGAACTCTTTGGCCATGACAGACTGCAAGGCTGGCTGGCTATTCCCTCAGATGATTTACAAATTAGCCTTGCCTTATAAACATTCCCATCTTCACTTTTCTCTCATCATCCAAAAGTTAGGTGAGACTATTTGTGTGGTATTTCCTCTCACACTTGTCATTTTCCTCACTGCTGTTGTGCACAGCTGCTCCGTCCTCGATGCCCCTGGCATACAGACGCACCAACTGGCCATGAATCCTGAGAGAAGAAGTGAACGCAGTTGCTGCTGAGAAATACTCATCCTTTGACACCTGTGCACTATTTTGTTTTTGTTTTTTTACTGTTTTTATATGACTGAGCTGGGTTACAACTAAATTTGAACCTAACAAATGATGACAGTAGGAGGATAATACAGTACCGTATGAGAATATACAAAACACAACATGGGTGGTTGTACTCCCTCACCTGCAGAGGATCTCGGTGAAAGGCAGAATCTCTCCGTCACAGTTCCACACTGACACAGCAGGAGCTTTGCTGCAGCACAGACCACACAGGAAGGGGGTTGCTGTTTTCTGCTCGTTTGTCTCTCGCCCTGCGCGTCTCTCTGCCAGGTGCTGCTGAGACCCACTCCTGCTTACGGTCTCGACATAGCCTCTCTCTTCGTCATCTAATCCACCACTCATCCCTCCAATCTCTTCATATCCTTCCTCCTCTTTGCCAGAGGGGAGAGAGAAACGGACAGCCTTCACGCGGTGGACCTCCACAAATGGCAGGTCAAACTGAGAAAAGTGTGGGAGAGAAATTGGGTCAGGCTGTGTTTAAACCCCTTTTAGTCCAGCTTTGTTTTAATGTGAAAGCGCCCATACCTGGTCCTGTGTGCTCGTGTGCCTGTAGAGGAACTTGAGGAATCCCAGCGGGTGAGTGTCCCATACCAGGATGAGGTCCCCTGTTCCGTCCGCCAGGTGAGCAGAGGGAGAGAGGCCCAGAGGACTCTTGGGACACGAGCTGGACATGCAAGTGAGAGACACACACCTGAACCTGCCCTCCACAGTCACCCACTCACCTGGAGAGACAGAGAAGGAGAGACACGATGCAACATTCAAAAAATCCCCACTGTACATCACTGATGATTCTTTAACTGCTGTTTTTGCGTGTTTTAGCCCAGCATGCATTTTCCAAAACAGACTAAAATTGTTTGTTCTTTACCTTTCAGGCAACCATTGGTTTGAGTTTGTATTGATGTGATTGTTTGATCATTGATGTTATTTGTTTGATTACATGCTTGAGTGGTAATGCAATCCATTTCATATCACTCTGTACTTTCAACTGCATTACCCCAAAATACTAACACACACACATATATATATATATATATATATAAAGCCAGGGAATACAGTATGCTTTACAAAAGGGCAGTACTGTAAAGTAGTGGTACCCAACCTGGAGGTCAGGACTGCCCCAAGGGGTCGCAAGATAAATCGGAAGGGTCATGAGGTGATTAATAGAATAGGGGAGCAGAAAAAACATATTTTTTCAGGTGTATTTTTTTCAATTTTTCTACACTTTGCTTCTTATCTTGTGAAGTACTGGATAATGTTACCTCTCCAGCCCTCTATAAAGAATTCAAATAAAACAATATTAGAAGGCAGATTCACCCTTGCAATTAGACCTTTAAAGGGTCGCAAGTCACAAAGGCTGCTTTAAAGTATGCATGATTTGTGATAAATGGGCTAAAATATGCAAAACACAAACAAGACTTTTGTGTGAGTCTATGTTATTACCTTCTGAGTCACTACTGAACTGGCTGAAGTGGGAGCTGTACAGGGAGCTTGAATCTGAAGAGTGAGAGAATAGTCTTTCTGTGCTTCTGGAGCACACACTGCACCTAAACACACACACACACAGACAAGCAACACAAATCATTTTACACTCTGGTTGGAAGTCTTTGAAATAACAAGCTCCTCAACCTTGACACCCATTCATACGAGCATCATAGACCATTTGCTGACAACCAGAGGCAGCTGCCTGAGACAAAGACCGAGGCATTGTGTACTCTAACAGGAGACCAAGGCTCACCTTTCATCTAGATCAAGTTCCTCTTGCTGTGGTTCCTACCCTCCTTAAAGGTGCACCCAACACCTGAGTCCCTGCTGCAGGTGGTAGCAGTTACAGAGTCTCAAACAGCGAATTTGAACCATTTCACTGGTGCTTGAATAATAATGATGCTACTCCCAGGGACACTTTCTCTCTGTCTCATTAAAAGGGTTTAACGTTTTCAAGGTTAAAATCACCCTCATCCTTAGATAGCTTATGGAGGATGAGGACTCACAGAAAGGCAGGGAGTAAGATCAGTCACCAAAAAATGTAACAGGATGTATCATTTCTAGAAGTTCATATGTTACTAAGAACTTCTTCCAACACTGACACCTTGTACCAATGTTTTCATTGTCATTGCTCTTGTTACCAGGATGACTTATAAAAGTCCCATTGGTCTTAAACAACTGGGACTCATGTAGAGATGCTACATAAAAACATCATTGCGGTGGTGTTGTTTATGTGAAGTTTGTTTCACCTCGCCTTGCTGAGTCACAGTCACATAACACTGGAAACTAAAGTAATAAACAGTGATCTACAATTCATGGATAAGGTCACCTCTGTGATACAGGAAAAGTACAGAAAAAAAATAACATACAAACAATAAATACTAAGTACTTGACAAATAGCATTATTAAAATAGAGAAGTAGAGTCTGCACAATAGATAACGCTCCCATGCTCCCAGACAGCGGTTATTTGAAAGTTTTATGGTGTTAAAACACCGCCACATCACAAACTTTTTATGGGACCATGATCTGGCGTGCATCCTGTAATATTCTTTTCTTTCTTTTTTTGAAAGTCTGTGTAATTGCACTGTGTATACAACCTTCTTTATGTAATTTCTCATCAGTAGTTGGTGTTTTACCCTGAGAGGCAGCGTGTTCTATCTCTAGGGCTGGAGAGCACCGGGTCTGCTGGTAGATACTGAACTATGCCTGCATAGCTTCTGTTGCTTAGGTACACCATTGTGCCTAGACAAAGGAGAGCAGTTAGGTTAGCAGAAATAAATGCACAACACTGGATGTGTACACAACACTTTTTAAAAAAAAGAGCATATTCAGGGAAATGTGGTTTTGTTACGTTAAATGTTTTTTAAAAAGAGAGTACGCAACACATGAAGTCCTTTCATCTTGGTCATAGTGCTATGAGTGACAGTTTCAGGATGAATTTTTAACTTTAAGCTGAAAATAAATAGGCTACAGATAATCTAACAGCATCTAATATAATTCAGCATGCATCATTTCTCTTCTCATACCTGAATAGTCATATCGGAGAGGTCCCATCCAGCGGTGTTTTTCACTCTCGGCCAGTACGTCCCCATAGAAGCCATAGCCCAAAAGAGACACTGAGTAGCGCACCAGAGAAGAAGCTTGATGGACTGAACACACATCCAAAGGCTGAGAGTCTCCTGCAAGGTATTGTGGGAAATAAGAAGGCTCATACAGGCTAAACTATGGAGCTTAAAGTTGACAAAATTGTTCAGGTATTTTAAGACGTTTATTTTAAAAAACAGTGATTAATAGAGTGAAAATCCTTCCTCACCAATGATAATGTGCAAAGCTGAAGTAACAGGGTCGATCACTCCCACTGTGGCGAAACACACACAGTCTGTAGAACCTACAATAGATACAATACAATGTGATGTGTGTCAATGCTCTGAATCTCCATCAGTTTATGAATACTTAATGACAGTGTCATTACCTGCAGGGATGATGCCAATATGAAGCGGACAAGGCTGTAACGTGATGGCGGGATCGTTCTCACAAAGGCCTGCCTCTTGTTGTGTCCGCCCAATCAAACCGTGAAGTGTTTCGCTGAACATGCCATCCCCACCCACACACACCACACTGTCAGAAACAAACACAAATGTTTCTGTTATGAAAGAACATCTCAGCGAGCTTAGCTGTTATAATGCTCTCATACCACAATGTTTGCACTTACCCATCAAAGCCTGTCAGGTCTTTCTTCAGGAGGTGGTCTCTGGCCTGGTTTGCCCGCTCAGTCACTAAACAATAAATGTTATGATGACATATAGACTGCAAATCACTTTCATTATTTAGGCCATCTATGAGACAGAACTCCTAACCTAGAGGAGCATCAAGCATCTGCATCAGTAACAATATCAACTTTTCTCAAAAAGGATTAAGGCAGTATTACACAGTTGTGTTGTTTCTCACCTATTACATGAGAGCTGATACCAGCCAGCTCAAACAGAGGGGCAACCAGAGAATGGTAGATCTTTCTTCCTTTCTTCTTCCCTCCAAATGGGTTGACAAACACCAACAGCCTGTGTGGGCGCAATGGACCTGAAAGATTCATTTTGAACATTACAGGTTGTTGAGAGCCCCTGGAGGATTATTTGAAGAGAATTCATCATTAATAGTAAAATCTTGACATATTTAGAAGACATAGGAGCCATAATATTAGCTTAACGCCTTGTCTAATTACCCATCCTTACTGTGAGTTTTGAGAGCAGTTCTTAGGTGTTTTGTCCACTGGTCTCTGAGGACCCGACTGGGGCAGCTGAACTGGGTCCGGCCCAGTCTCCATAGTAACCCATAAGAGCCCCCACTGCTCATGCGCACTATGTAGAAAACTGGAGGAGGATGTTAGATAAAGAAGACAAAACCATGCTGTAAAACCATATGTAAATGCACTTGTATGTAAATTATTCACGACTGAGGGCCAAAGATGTGCAATTCTTCAGGCTGCGTTTTTATTATTTACTTAAGCATTGACTGTGGCGTTGGGTTTCTGATACATTTGTGAGTCTCCCAAGAGAACCCACCTGTGAAGTCTTTGTCCGTGTCCTCAACTGACTTCTGGGGCAGGATCTCCACCCGGCCCTCCTCCACTCCCACCACCTCTGCCACAGGTACTGAAACTTTAATCACACAGACAAACACACACAGCACAAACTTCAGTGGACATGCTTCTTTGCATACAATGAACAGAATATTTTAACCACTGGCAAGACTGTAGACTGTATTTGTCATAGCAGTTAAAGCACAGGTGTTGCTAATACAATTTATAACACCAGGGCTCTCTTATAGGCCTTTTTGACATGTCACACTAGGAAAGGCACATGTGTTAGTAATAACATTGACATTGACTGAATTCCATTTAGCTGTTTCAGTTTCAGGGTCCTGGCATTGTGAATACTGGCTCACTGTCATGGCTTACTGGGACACTTAAATAAAACAGAGCCATCGTTAATGTTATTAGTAACACCTGTGCTTTTCCTACTATGACAAGTTAAAATATCTGATCTGAAAGAGGCCCATTTCTGGCTCAGTGGCACACCTAAAAAAGAGTGGGGCCATCATCCATATTATTAGTTACATCAGTTAACAATAAGTCAAAATGTCTGCCTTAAGACAGGTCTATAATTAACAACTGTTTTGGAGCCCAAAGGTAACTGTGTAAGAGAGATTTGGATGATACATCATGTTGTTTTAAAAAAAGGGCCACAAGTGTGTGTTGTCTCAAAGAAGACACAGATGTCTTCAAAAATTCCAGAGAACACTTAAAATCCCTTTCTGGCAGAGGCATTTTGGTATTGAGAAGAAAAAAAAACGTTTGACAATTAAAGGACATTCAACCCCTAAATTATGACCTTGTGCCAGGAGGTATGTGAGTTCTCTATAACCAGTGTTTTTCCAGTAAACTGTCTCAGTTTGTTATGATTCATGTTAGTGTTGTTTAACTTGTTCTCCACGTTTTCTACAAGCAGCTATAGACTTTAAAAGAATTTAAAAGTTTCCTCCCTGTAATTATCCAAAATTACAGTAAGGTGTGCCAAAGATTGTTTTGTTCATGGTGTTTCCTTCCTACTTCTAAGAATGAACACTGTCTTCTTTGTCATCAGTCTTGTTCATGCCAGTTCAGTGCAGATAGGAAACTGGTTGTGGCGTTAATCATTATTCAGCAGCGAAGTGACAGCCGAACGTATTTCCCTGTGTCTGCATGCATTTATTATTACATTATGTATTGTGCTTATCTAATTTAAGTTACACCATGTGTCTCTATAGCGCGATATTATAGATCGGCTGATGTTTTGAACAGAAAAGAGTCACCTACTTGTTTTCTTGTCGCGATTCTTCTTATCTACCTCGGTCCACTTGAAATGCCAGCCTGTCAGGATCGCGCGGTATCTTATATTCCCGATCCACAAACTTGACTCCAGCCTCACGTCTGTCTCCATCTGGAAAGGCGCTGCAGCCACAGCGTCGCTCTTTCCCGTTTATCAGAAAACTTTTAGGATCACATTTTACACCCATTACATCTCTGAGAAATGACAGCAGGATGGAAATGTGATCTCGCCATCAGTCAACAACCCAGCAGAGTCCTTATCTGACATGTGAAAGTTTTCATCTTCCTCTGAATGAACCTGAAGATCTTTTTTGAAGACACATTTAGGATATTATCCTTGTGCCTGGCACACAGTGTGTTATTCCAATAATATCCGTTTCCTCTACAGTCCCTCCCTGGTGACACCTGCTGTATTTGCATGTTGCTCTGCTGATTGGACACCATGAAGTTTACCTGAAGTATTAGCATATTGGCCAATTACTATAGCAACACAAATCCTTTGGCAATTGAAAGAAGGACTGAACCTTGTCACAGTAAATTATAAAATATACAGTAAACTAATTCCAGGAAATGGGTGATAAATGGGGTTAAGTAATAAAGTGAGCCCTTTAAAATTACCAGCTCACTTATGAAAACAAAATACAACTCTGTAAAGGAAAATATAAATAGCCTGTTATTTTGTGTGTGTGTGTGTGTGTGTGTGTGTGTAAGTGAGAGAGAGCGAGAGAGCAGATGGTAAGTATTATGATTTGCAAACTAATAATGATTGCCAAATTATATCAAATTGAGAGTGTTGATAGTGTTTTTAATGTGCATTAATTAAATCGTCCAACCACATTTTAATGGTCGGGACTCGTGGTTTTCTTCCAATATGTGATTTTTGTTTTTCAGTGATGAGGGGAGTTTCTGAGCACCATAAGGTTCACTGTCGATTCTCATGATCTGAGAATGATTAGTAAAAGAGTTGGTTCTAGATTAAAAGTAATGACTAGAGAAATATGGACCAAAAGGACTGAATTTTAAAGCACATGAAAAAAACATAAAGATGCTCCTGCGGAACTGGCATCTGTCGCATATGGGAATAATATCCGAATAGATTTTGTGTAGTTTTATTTTGGAGTGGTGGAGTCTGTATTTTTTTGAATTAAATTAAACCATGTCTAGCGTTGTTTGAGGTTGTGTGTATGTATTGAAGCCCATCCTTCCATATGTCATAAGTAATCAGCATTTATTTTGAAGACTTTGTGTACATGACATTTGGGTGTGAATTGTTAAAATAAAAATTACATTTATGATAGCATATGTTCCTGGCTCAGGGAAAAACCTCCATCAGTACACACATAACAGTATATTTGTATTTTATAGGACCAACCATGGCCAGATTAACTCACTAGGGGGCCCCCCTGGGCAAAAACACAATATGGGCCCTCAGTGACCTCATCACCAAGACACCTTCTCTTCAGCACCATCTTATTCAAGAACCTACCAGTACGAACACAACCAAAGGTCCAAAAACGAAGTGAGTGCTCTAACCAGAGTTTAGAGACTTGGATTGAGTCAGATTTAAGCCAAAAAATGAAGGCTTAACACTTCTTTGAGTTTTGGCTCTCTAAAGACTTGACTTGACTCATGCCTTGAAAGCAAAAATATTCTAATTTTGACCTGGTAAAATCTCAGATCAATAGAAAATAAATACGACAGGAACAGGCAGACCTTTCATGGTCTCACACCTTGAATATTCAATTATTAGGGCTTGGTTTCAAAGCTTAAAATACTTTGAAAGGAAAATGGTCAAATGCCAGTAACTGAAAGACTTCTGATTAGACTTGAGACTTAACTTGGATTAACCCAGAAAACTATTTTTCTAAATGACAACAAATACCTGTTAGTGGAGCTGCAGTACTTTCACTGTAGGAAAGTCAAAATAGTAACACATCATGGACAGATTGACTTGATAGGGCAAACATTTGCTTTTTGGCACCTATTGACCCCAACATTGTGTGCATTGTGTGTACCGTGTCTCCACAGGTTCCCATAAAGGACAGACGACAAAACAGATTATACATGGAAGCTTCATTATATGCCCAGAGACCAGTGTTCATATGTTGGAATAACACTGCATAGCCCCATGCAGGTTTGTTGTAAAAATCGGTTCGTGGAATTTTGCTAAATACAACATAATATATAATATAGCCTAAATTAAATGATTAATTAAGGACTTATAACTAGATTGGAACACAAGGCCCCCACAGGGCCACAAGACTAGGTAAATAAGACATGATATTGTCAAATAGAGTTGATATTGTACTTTTGTGTTGCAAAGTTGCAACATATAATTGGCACACAATGAATCTGAGGTTTTGGGGGCCCCACAGCAGTAACTTGCTTCGCCTGGTTGGTAATCCAGCCTGATGCTTCTTGTAGGTGTGTAAAGTGTGCGACAATAGTCAACAACATAACATCCGAGTTCTTATCGACGTAAAGGAATTCTTCAAAAGAAAATTAGTTTTTGGCATGTTTTCGTGTTTTATGCAAGGGTTAGAGCTTTTATTGTGAAGTCCCAGCGCACACAGTGACCGGAAATGCCTCTCGTTATTGTTGCACGCTCCTTCCTCCCCTCCCTTCCTTGCTAGCAATTAGCAAGTCGACTTAGCTAGCTAGCGAGACAAGCTCTTTAAACTTTATATTGTAATTATTATGAATTGATTGATCATTGTAGTATATTTGATTTCTGTCTTCACAGTCCGGATAACAAGCCCACTAACAAAATGAACATACGAAACGCAAGGGTAAGTGTGCTGAAATCCTCTCGACAGCCATGCTGTTTCTACTAACTGGTAGCTAAGCTAGTTACTATAGCCTACTCGTTAGCTGACCAAATGTCGCCGATTAAAGTGTTAGCATCGTGTCATGCACCTTTCTGACATTCGATTTCTTTCTTTCAGCCGGAGGACCTTATGAATATGCAGCACTGTAACCTGCTGTGTCTTCCAGAAAACTACCAGATGAAATACTATTTCTATCACGGATTGTCTTGGCCTCAGGTGATTCACAGTGCAGTTTCCTATTTCTCGTGTTTCTGCCAACACCGTTACTCCTATTATCTAAATCCTCACAAGGTATACATTTGTTTGTTTGACACTCATTGTCTGTTTTCATCGTTTCAGCTCTCATACATTGCTGAGGACGAAAATGGCAAAATTGTGGGCTATGTGCTGGCAAAGATGTGAGTATCTGTGACCATGTCTTTTTACCTGACATCACTTGAGCAAAGGAGATGTATAATGTGTTCCAAAAATCTATTGTGAACTCTTATTAGGGAGGAGGACCCAGATGATGTACCCCATGGACACATCACATCCTTAGTGAGTCTGAAAGAGAAACACCTCAAACATCCATTATTTATATCAGGTGTCATAGAGATGTGGCTGCCTTTTTTGGGGCAATAAAACCCCTTATCTGTGTATTCCAGGCGGTGAAGCGCTCTCACAGACGTCTTGGCCTGGCCCAGAAGCTGATGGATCAGGCCAGCCGGGCCATGATAGAAAACTTCAATGCTAAATATGTGTCCCTTCATGTTCGCAAAAGGTACTCTGCACTGTCGGCTCACAGTGAACTTGGTTTCTCTTTGTTTTGTTCAGATAAATTATTGTATGGTTCCTTGTTTATCTATGTGTGTTAGTGCTCCTGTTTTCAAGGGACTTACCAATCTTTTCTCCCCACTTCAGCAACCGAGCAGCCCTGCACCTGTACTCAAACACACTCAAATTCCAGTAAGTTTCTGTGCCAACATTATTTCAATATTTTTTATTGTAATGCATGTATTTCTGGGCTATTGTTACAGTTAGCTTGGGCATAGCCTAGATATTCAGAAATACTGAAGTCACGAATAGAGCTAGACCAATAAATCGGCTGGGCTGATATGTCGACCGATATTAGCTTATTGCAGATATATTGGGTATATACAGACTGATAACTAACAAGAAATTGCAGCACAAAAGTGTCAAAGATATCTTTTAAGGTCAGAAAAAATAATTATACCCCAAGTGTTTGTGGTGAAAACACACTCCGCCCATGAAAATAGCTAATCAAGAATATTTTATGTACACTGATAAGAGCAAGGTGTTTTGCTTAGCGTTTCATCAGGCTTAATCATTTTCATATTCATATCTTTGAGGTCATTAGAAATGGCATTGTTCAGCGTACCATCAGGGAGTCAAAAATGTTTATGAAAAAAAAGAGAAAATGTGATGGCCGTTATTGTTAGCAGAGTATTATAACACCCACATATTAATATCGGTATTGGCCTCAAAAACCCAGTATCTGTAGGGCTTTAGTCATGAGTTCAAGTCCTCCCCAACAGCTCCAGACACCAAAAACAAAGTCTCTAAATTAGTCTCACTTATTTGGATTTATGTTTTCATTTATTACATTTATCTAAATTTGAGTTCCCAGCATGAAGGTTTCAAAGTCAAACAATGCTAGGAATAAAATTCTCCTGGGAAAAGGCTGAATTGTTCTTCATTTATTTATTTGGCCAAAAAATTGTCAAATTTGAAAATATTCCGTATAAAATACTCAAACTGTTATTTTTCGTAATGCAGAATGTAAACTCCTCCAAGGTTGCTAAAACCCCCAAATTCCCATTATAAAGATCCAAAGGATATGACCTCAGCGTCCTCAATGGCAGCTATGGCCCTGACATTTAGTTATTTGTTCTGACTGTAACAGTGTTATATTGTTGTTCCTCCACAGGATTAGTGAGGTAGAGCCTAAATACTACGCGGATGGGGAGGATGCCTACGCCATGAAGAGAGACCTGGCCCACATGGCCGACGAGGTGACTTAATTCTCTACACTGGCAACATTTGTTGGTGTAACGCCACTGAACTCATACGAGCAGCTTCTGATTATGAATGTGTTATTTCTGTCTGTGGGTCCCACAGCTGAGAAAGCCTGGAGTGCGCGTAACGGGTCAGGAGGCCCCGTCTGGCCAGAGTCCGTCAGGGTCTGGCGACCAGGAGAGAGAGAGCGAGAGAGACAGCGGAGGAGAGAGCAAAGAGCTGAGTGAAGTCAGCGAGGCAACAGAAAGCACAGACGTTAAAGATTCTTCTTCTGATTCACAATGACGCTGCAGTCCTAGACATTTTTAAATTCATCCCTCACTTCCTCTTTTTATCTCTATTTGACAAGATCTCTGGCTTTAAGAACTGTGACTTTCTGTGCGCCAAAGCCCTTACCACATTTCCATCAAAGTTTTTTCTTAAATCTTGCTTTTCACTGCAGTGATGAACAAAAAGTCTTAGAGAATGATGTGAATCGGGGTGTTCTCTAAATGAAACTAAAAATGAATAATTGGTCTCATTGTTTTTATTGGATTGCTGTTGTCATTACCAAAAGTGGCCCAAAGTTCTGTGAGATTTCCAGAATTGAAAACAACTCGTGCTTGTTTCAATCTGGTCTCTTAATTATTTAACAGAATTACTGCAAATAAATCTTTCAAATAATACTTTTGGTATTGCACTTATTTCAGTAGGTGATTAAAAAGCAGCTAAAGTTGTTTACTTCTGAGCGTAGACCATTACATTCTGATAATAGTAATTATTGTGGGAAAATGTTTGAGTTGGCCTTGGCCACTATGTTTAGTAAGGAGGTCAATGAAATGTTTAAATATATTTAGTTAAAACATAATTGTAAACTTTTCATGAAGACTGTACAATAATACCATCTACACAACCAGTGAAAAGGTATATTACTTCTGTTGTACAAAATCATATGAGGTACACCAGCTCCATAACGAAGGTTCCCATTGATACTGAAAAAGCCCTTACAGTGTCTGTGTATGATTTGACAATTTCCAACTTTGGCGACTCCTAATGGACAGCATTGCACACTGCTACCCCACATCGGATATGACCTTTGGGCACCAATGAATCGGCTGAAAGCAACAGACTGCACCAGTTTTCCAGGGTAATTTTCCTACAAATATGAAGGTATGACATAATTCTACGTATAGAGGATTTAAGATAAGTGAAAAGCATGCTACTCAACAAAAAGGCAAGTTGATAAAAGACTCTCCATTGACTTTCTACAATGAATGTCTGACCTCAATACTTAAACCCTCCTTGTATACAGCTGGCCATCAATCAAACAGACTGGCCAAAATATAGCCGTTAAGTTGATTTTTTTTTTTAAGGCTGATTTCACAAAATCATTCTACTGTCAGAGGAAGGAAACGAGTGAGAGAGAAGTACGTGACAGATAACAGCAAATTATGCACACTGACCTATCAAAGTTTGGTTGTTTGTGATCAGTTGGAAATCGCTCAGTTTCACACTGTCATGCCATTTAACACTTTTCAGCTAGAGGCAAGAGAAGATGACAACGCTGTTGCTGTTCAAAACAAAATTTCCACAGTGATCAGGCTGAGTTAAATGATTTATAATTTAATAGCAACGGTTTTATGTTTTTTTGCCACCAGTGTACATCTGATGAAGGTGATGGGGGACTTCCTCTGAAGTCACATACCCTTTTATAGCATCTGTGTAACTGTTTCATTTGACACGACGTGTTTCCTGGGTTACAAGCCATACATTACTCATCACAAACTGTGGTCATACGTTATGTAAGTAGATTGTGGATTATAGTGGCCCTCAGAGTACCCCAGAGAGTATTCAGGGTCTTTCCCCCCCAACTGAACACTATAGCAGCTGATTTCACTTAGTAGCCTGTGAATAACCAGTGTGGAGGGATTAATCAGTGAAAACAGCTGGTGTTTGATTGGACTGAAAACCTTGTGTGGAGTTCAAGAGGCAGCATGAAAGAGAGACTTGAAAAGGTTTTCACTCATCTCACACTGATGCCTCGAACTGAATGTGTCAGCGAGATGACGGGTGTGAGAGAGAGAGCGAGAGAGAGAGAGAGCGAGAGAGAGAGCGAGAGAGAGAGAGAGAGCGAGAG
Source organism: Maccullochella peelii (assembly GCA_002120245.1). Lineage (NCBI taxonomy): Eukaryota > Metazoa > Chordata > Actinopteri > Centrarchiformes > Percichthyidae > Maccullochella > Maccullochella peelii. The sequence goes on from LKNJ01000037.1 coordinate 137,534, forward strand.
AGAGAGAGAGAAAGTAAGTCAGAGATGAGTTCCACTCCACCCACATCCATCCATGTCCAATGTGAGGGGGAGGTGAAACAGTTGAGAGCTTACTGTGCTATTAACTGGTATTATTTAGTTGCCTCAGTCTGGAGAAGAGACTAGTCAAGCGTCTGCTCCTCATCAGGTAGGACTTTCTGCTTTTATTGATTTTCATTTACTGACCTGTGTCACCAAAACCAAACAGTTGGCCAGTTTAGGTCTAATAAACATGTTTCTGTTCGGCACGTTAAGTGCTGTTATGAATGATCGTTCAGCTTGATTTATTTCACTTGTGTTTATTGTTGGCCACAGACATAGCCCTCAGGCCATTTACGTTTCATAGCTCAGGCAGCATCTATGTGTTTGTACTTGTGAAAACCCAAAGTGAAACACGCAGAAGCACCATAATAGCAACTGAAAAACCAGTTGCAGTAAGGTTGACTAGTTTTGATAAAATATTTCTGCGTATTGTGGTGATTCACTGCTGATCACATAGAGAAAGAATGAAAGGGCTAATGGAAAAGGGTGACATAGGCTGGAAAAATGAGCCACTCTTTTCTACAGGGAGTTTTGGGTTTGCTGTAATGCAGCAAACTCCTTTTTAGCAGGTCATTTGGTAAACGTCTCAACTGAAGAGAATGCTGATGAGTGAAGTTTTGGGTTTTGAGAAAGGGGAAGTCAAGGGGGGAAAGAGAGAGAGAATGTGTGTGGTGGTTGTGTACAAAGGCTTCTGTTCCAGCAAAAAAACTCTTCCCCTTTCTGATGTTCACTAAATATTGCCCTGATAAGTGACACCTGTCAGATGATCATGTGTTGAAATGATGGCTGTGCATTGAGAGGCCCCAGTCGTACTCTCTTCTGCACCATTTCATCTATATTCTGCTGAGAACAGGCCAAGATATTAAATAGGGATGTTATTTCTGTAAAACAACATGATAGAAATGGGAAGAAAGCAAAACCAAAGTTTCTCAGATTAATGATTTTCAGTGACTGTTAATTTTCATGTTGATCCCATCTAAAGCCTAGCCTCAGTCAGATAAACATGTCTAATTTCTTAGCCTAAACTGTAATATACTTTCTGTAAAGCTTCTTAGTCATCCAGTTAGTAGGATATCTAGAAAGCAAAAAGCAGCTGGATTTACTGTTTTATTCTTAAAAATAAAGAATGTACTATGAGTACATCAGTAAACTTGACTATCATGGGTAAAACCACCTGTAGTCTTCAGAACAAACATTCCCACAGAGTTGTACAGTTGCAGTTCACCCTATTTTTAGGGCAGCAGAGATGTTGCTAGAGCTAATTTTGCACCTCATTCAACTCTGACTGGTGCAGCAGGCAGCACATGCCAACTGTTATATTTTTTTTAGTTGTCTGCCGTTCAGCAGAGGGTGACCAGTTTGAAGACATGTGTAAGCTGAACATGTTCTTTTTCGCTCTTTCTGTGGCAGGAGGAAGTTAGCATGGTCTGTGGAGGGGGTGTTGGTTCAGCAGCAGTAAAAAAAAAAAAATATGTGTGAAAGTTTGTAGTGAGACATGCTTGGATGCAGCAGTTGGTTATAGGCCTTGATTTTTTTTTTTTTTTTTTTTTACCAAACTTTATTCAGCAAAGAAGATCAGAATAGCCTGCATGCACACAAAGCGCACTCTGATTCTGCAAGAGAGGTAAAAAGAACAGGGGAGCTGATATTTCATACAACATGGTGAGATAATAAATACTCACTTTTCACTTCCTTTATCCAGAATTCCACCCAGTTGGAGCAACAATGACTTCCCATGTGAAACTCCGGAAAGAGAGGTTTGGTACAGTGGACTACGACACACAAATCAAAGGTGAAATAATGACTTATCTGCAGCATTCTAACAACCGCTCCCTCTTTATAACACCTCATCTTGAATGTGATCGACATAAAAAAAAAAATACCCATCCAAAATCCGTTTCTCACCCACAGCAAGCCTTTCAGAATGAGTCATATTCACTTGTGTATGTGTTTCTATCTCTTTGCTTTGTCTGTTTATCTCTCTGCCCTTCTTTCTCACACCTTCAGAGGTACGTTGCCAGCTTGTAGACCAGTTGAAGGTGTTGGATTTGCAGCTTGAGCAGAAGAGCCAGCAGCTGCAGGACCTGACAGACTACCTGCGACGACGGAGTGAGATTGAAAGCGAGTACGCCCGCTCCCTTGAAAAACTCACTGAAAGGTTCACTTCCAGGATCAAGAGGTAAAGCCAATCCTGCCTTTGACAGTGCACATAATGTACTAAATTAACTAGCAGTTCATTTGAGGGTGCTGTTGTGAAGCATTCCTGGTTGTATCTTATAGTTTTTGTTCCTGTGTCTTCCTTTCCTTCTTTCCGTATGCTCAGGAAGGAGCCCAGTAGTCACTCAGTGGCCCAGGTCTGGCTGGCTCTGCTGTCCCAGACCCGCCAAGAAAGTAGGGATCACAATAGACTGAGTGAAAGCTGCAGCAACTTCCTCATCCAGCCCCTCACACAGTGCCTGGAGTACACACAACGTCTTGCCAAGAAGGTACTGATGCGAGCACTGGCACCCACCAAACACTAGCCTAGTCTTTCATTAAGTCTTTGGGACAAGTCCGTACCTGTACAGTGAAATTTACCTGACTATGGTTGCTGCCACTTTCCTTTTCTGATCTTCACCTACGTATTTCACTTGAACTCTTGACTCTTAAAAAAAAAAAAAAAAGAATTGTGGTTGACTGTGTTCCTTCCGTGTTATGCCATCTCACTTTGTGGTATTTTGTCTCTGCACCATGTTTCCAGAGTAAAGACCTCTGCACTCAGCTTCAAGATGGACTACTCAAGGTTACCACAGAGCTGCAGACTGTAAGCGAGAAACCAACCACCCAAACATTCTCCAAAACAAACAAAGGAAAGCATTGCTGTATGTGTCTGTGTGCAGGCATGGCGGACATATTACCAGTACCACTCGGACTATGTGAGTGCATCAGGGAAGCTGAAGGAGGCAGAGAAACAGGAGGAAAAGCAGAAGCAGAGTGCTGCGAAGAAACTGGAGAGGCTGATAGAAAAAGTAAGTAAATTAAAAAATAATAATTTTAAATATATAATTACAACCACAGTATACCCTTTTTTATGTAGTATTGTGTGCATAAATGTCTATATACTATGTCTATTTAACCTCTTATTAATCATTTTTGTGCCATAGAGACAAGGTAAGGTACAAGACATCTACCTGAAGTGCAGCAAAGCACGAAACGATTACCTCCTAAACTTGGCTGCAGCCAATGCCTCCATGAATAAGTACTACCTCCAAGACATCTCTACTCTCATAGATGTGAGTGCATCAGTTCACACCCGTGTGTGTCTGCTGTCTTTTCCTTTGAACATGAACAACACTATGTATTACTCATGCGTATGATCCCCCACTTCTGGGGCCTTTCAGACCATATGGACCAATCAGTAATGAGATGTTTTGTTTTGTCTTTTTGAATTTTAAAGTTCCGGCCTACTAGTACCAACATACCACCATACTTCATTGGGCCAGCCATCCAACTTTTACATGGGAACATAGTGTGATATTAGACCTACAGTGCCACAGATATCACTTAAAATATCATGTTTAAGGAAGTCATCATGATCTGAACACACAGGTGATGTTGTCTGAAATGTCCTTGTCTCCCTCAGTGTGCAGATGCAGGGTACCACCTCTCTTTGAGCCGGGTGATGCAGGCCTACCTGTCCAGTCGGTGGCAGACCCAGCAGAACCTGAGCACGGGTCTGCAGGAGCTCCAAGGCACCGTGTCCGGACTGGACCAGTGTCAGGACAGAGACACCCTCCTGCAGGACCACTATAACACCTTCTGTATGCCCCTTCGCTTCCCCTATCAGCCACATGATGAAGACCAAGTGTGTATTTTTTTTATTTTTGGTGTGTATTCAGTGGATTATTCAGATGTTTTGCATCAACTCTAGACTCTCTTGTCTGTCAGGTTTCCGAGGTCAGTGCAGACTGTGAGATGAGATGCGAGATGGAGACCAGATTCAAACAGATACAGACCAGACTGAAAGCAGTCACCCAGGAAACCGAGGAGGTAGAGTACATCACACAAACCCACAACACTCACTATCACCTTTTTGTGGATCTACTGTGTCCACCAGTGTTATTTAACTCACCAAATTTAAGTCCAGGGCACAGTTCATTCAAGGTTGTAAATAAAATAATTTTCTTGCTTTCTTAACCATATTTTAATTAAGTAGATGGAAAGCTCAAGCCTGAGCTCAAGTAAAGATTTGAAGGCAAACTTTTAAACGTGAGGAGAAATGTCCAAATTAATTTGTTTGTTGACTTTAAAATGTTCTATAGAAATTAATCAAAATGTGGCCAGTGTGGCTTTCATGTCAGTAAAATGACAGGAGTGTCACAGATTAGAGACACTTTTAGACTAAACCTCAAGTTCAAGTCAAGATTGACCATGCCCATCACATTTACCCCCTTGTTTGTATTATTAACATGTGCTCAAATTGTTATTCTGGCCTTTCCAATAGGCACCTGAATGCAACATAATTGCAATTACATTGGCAGCTCACTTTAGACAATTTAGACTTTAGATTTTGCACGCCGTTGCCATAATGGTAATTTGTACCAGTGTCAGGGCATTGTCAAAATTCAAGAATAAGTCCAAGTCATCCCAAGTTCTTACCAGAGTAATACAAGCACAGACATCATCATGTTAATGCAGTTTTGCCAAAGCATAATATTCCCTTGTTATCTCTGCCACTGTGATACAGGCCAGTAAGAACATGTCATCATCCCAGTCTTCCCTGCTGGAGAGTATCAGTGATGATGACCTGGAGCTCAGCAGCAGTTTGTTTCAGTATGGCAGCACTGAGAATCTGACAGTCAAGCCCAGCGTGGGCCGCCGCAGGGCCAACGTGCAGGAAATGGAAAACCTCTACTTCACTGTGAGGGTTTTTTTTTTTGTTTGTTTTTTAAGTAATAAACCAGATTAGCACACTATTTAGGATGGTGTTAAATATATATACTGTATAAAGTTGCTATATATGCAGATGCGGTTTTTTGGTTTGATTGTTGAGTTTGGTTGACAGTGATGACAGGATGAGAACATGATAATGACTGTATATCACACCTGATTTGTTTTATAGAGAGTGAAAGAGTACCTTGTAGGCAGCTCCCTGGTATCTAAACTACAAGCCAAACATGACCTGCTTAAAGTGGCTGTGGACAAAGGTATCATTTCTGCATTTCTCACAGAACAATACCAAAGAGGCAAACTGCTCACCCAAACTGTAATTTGACAATGGTTGATGCATTGCGGGATATTTTCCAGTAATTGTTGTTCCTTTTTTTTTTTTTTTTAACCCACATGCAAGTATTACATTTTAATTTATTCTAATGTATTTCTCATTTTCTTCTTGCTGGCTGGTTCTAATTTAAGCTGGTTCTTTTTCTTCTTTCTGCTTTTCTTCCTCTGAGCTGAAGTATCAAGTGGACATCAGCCTAGGTATGGCTATAAATGCTCTTACAGAGACATTATGTTCTTGGTTAAGTTGTGAGCAATGTTGCATTCTTTAGAAACTTTGTATATTCTACAATTGTAACCAAATGGAGTTGACTGTGTCCTCACATTATGGCATCTGGCTCTGCAGACATAATGGAAAGTCTATGCGTGTCAGGAAGAATCCCTCAAGTGCCAATTTGATGCACAACCACAAACTTTTCAATGGAGACATGCTGTCCTTCATACAGGTAGCTACCATCATTGTTACAATATCTCACCATTTCCTCTTTCAGCATTTCCCCCTTATGATGTATTCAGTCTATTCTTTCTTTTCCAGTACATAGGCAGTGATATATTAGATGTCTGTCTGTGAAATTCACCCCTAAATTTGTTTTTTCAGGCGTCAGGACAACAGATTCCAATTGTTGTGCAAAGTTGCATTCGCTTCATCAACCTCAATGGTGAGGATTCAAGACTGAAGGAACAGCAAAACGGCAGCATATTTGCTCTAATGCAAAAATATATTTATAACATATTTTAGTTAAATAAAAAAATGACACTGTAGAATTTGAAAATTCCCAGCTTTAGCGTCCCCTAGTGGTCATATTAAAAAGCCACTGGCAGACCGCAATGTTCTCCCCTCAACACACAGACTGCACCAGTATTTACCAGTGATTGGTACATATTTCTACAAACTTATGCCATAAGTATCATTTTAAAGATGCTTTAAACATTACACACATAATGGCTTTAAATATACTTTTGCATTGGATGTAAAAGTTCTCAGCTAAGGAATTTATAGTAATGTCTGTCCATCAGGTCTCCACCATGAAGGGATATTTAGAGTGCCGGGGGCTCAGATGGATGTCAACAACCTGAGGGATGCATTTGAGCAAGGTTTGCCTGTGTGTGTGTGTGTGTGTGTGTTGGCATGACCCGTATGTATCCTTATAGAGTAGCTCCCTACACATGGGAACATTAATAATGTTGGGCAGTGTGCTGTGGGCTTCCCCTGCAGGAGAGGACCCACTGGCTGAGCAGAGATATGACCTGGACTCTGTTGCTGGAGTGCTGAAGCTCTACTTCAGAGGTCTGGAGAATCCCCTCTTCCCCATCGACAGCACCAGCCAACTCCTGGAGCATGTCCGTAAGTGGGTGTATGTGTTGAAATGTCAAAAGTGCAGCGGAGAGCGTACAGCAGGAGCTTATCCATCTTTCATCACCTTTTCTCAGAAATAAAGAACGAGACAGAGAGAGCAGCTCAGCTCAAAATGGTCATCTCGTCATATCCTGAGCCTGTTATCATTGTCATGAGATACCTCTTTGCATTCCTTCATCAGTGAGTATTATAATTCATCGCAGTCATTACTGTTTAGGATATGTATCAACAAAAAGAAAAACTGTCATTCGTAGGAAACCAAAATGTCTATTTATAGGAAGAGGAAGGAACAAATTTGTTTACCTAGATAACTGATGTCTATCATGAACTATCATGTTTTTTGTTTTTTTTCACCATTATGTATTTATTAGAGCCAAATGTAGACAACCATGTCATTTCCAGTAGAAGATTTAGCTTTTAAGACAGACACAGGAAGGTGACGTCAATTCACATTTTTACACAAGACAAATGGGGAAGAACTAGATTGGTGATGGATACAGGAAAATGACAACACATTAAATGGTGACTTGACAGAATAGATATGGAGGCAGAGATAAAACGCACAAAAATAGACGAAGGACAAAAGGTTTACACACACAACATTGTACGTACATTGCAACAAATGGAAACAAAACAAACATACCAATTGAATATAATTTAAATAAATGTAGCAGTGCCAGCACATTTTTAATGTTTTATGTAGGAGATGGGTTCAGTTAAAGTTTTTTGTTGTTGTTGTTTTTAACACGTGTGTACATGTATTGGCAAAAAAAAGTATCAGGGAATTTAGCTTCACAATGTGCCTCCCAACTTTTCATTTTTGACCCTCTCTCTCCATTTTGTGTCTCACTGCTCCCTCCAGTGTGTCACAGTACAGCGATGAGAACATGATGCAGCCATACAACCTGGCAGTGTGTTTTGGCCCCAGCCTGGTAAGAGGGGCTCACGATGATGATGTCGTCACCCTGCAGCCTCAGATCAACAGCCTGGTGAAGAGCATCATCCTCCAGCATGAAAGCATCTTCCCCAGCCAGAGCGAAGTACAAGGGCCGGTGTACGAGAAATGCATGACACTAGAACAGGATGACTGGTAAGAGAAAAGATGTGCATACACAACACATACATACAACATTGGTACAATGTATGGTGGAATGATTATCTGAGGGTGTTTTTCTTCAGTGAGCCTATCATCGAAGAAGGAGATGTAGAAGCAGAGTACACCCATAGCAAAGATGGTAAGTTTATGTGCTTATCTTAGGTTATCGCTTCTCAAAGGCTGTGATCGGAATAGAATAAAAGAATGTATCGATGTGATGTGCTACAGAGTTGGAAACAGGATCTCCAGCTGAGAACAGCACCAGCTCATCTGCAGCCACAACACAGAAAAAAGCAGAACGTCCTAGAGCCAACAGCAGCGGTTCAATAGACCAGAGTAGGTTGACAGCTGGAACAGCAGGGGGCGTCATTGCTTCAAGTGGGAAGTTAATGCTCCAGATTCCTGTTGGGCCACAGTGCAAGCCGCGGCGGGTCCCCTCTCCTTGCAATGTGCGCAGCAGAGAGTGAGTACCACTGAATATTGCGGCAACTGACTTGTTATGTTTGTGTGAGTTATGAATATTTAATTTTTTCTGATCTCGTTTTCTGCATACAGGCTTCAGGAACACTTATCTCCTGAGGATATTCTCGTTCAAGTAGACAAGGTCTGTTTTGTTTCTCATTTGGCTTTGTAAATTACTGGTTTCACTATGTGGCAAGGCACCCTTTTTAGCAAGGGTTTGTAAGTTGTAACTAATAACTTTAATAGGGGTCAATTATTATTTTTCCACTGCTTTATATGATTATAAAAGGTCACGGGACTATCATTTTTTTTTTAGTATGTCATCTGCAACTATAAATGTTAATAAGTCATTGAAAGGTTTTTACAACAATCAAGTCTGCAGTTGTAAATGCACTTTTTCAGAGGATAAGTGGTTGGACCAACCTTTTGGAGAGATTTCCCTGACGAACTAAAGAGCTCAAAAGACAGAGAAAGTTTTATACTGGAGGAGGATAATACCAGCCAAAGATTTTCACAACCGGGCAACCCAAAAGTAGTTTATTTAAGGGTTTTAACTGATCTTTAGAGCATTAGTAAATTTATTCACATTCATAAAGTGATAACTTGCAAAACCTTTTTATAAAGTGTCTTATTAGAAAGCTGTACCAAATTACTAATGATTTCATGACAATAGTACGTTATGGCATTTATGACAAACATACACAGAAGCTCTCGAGCAGAAGGCAATGCAGAAAACAGTTTTGTCTTCTTCCTCTCTCTCTCATCACCATTGTTTGTTTCATCTCACAGGAAGTCTGTCACCAGATGGACTCGGTCTTCAGGGAGCTCCTCAAGCGGCAAGCAGGGCAGGATGCCTCCTCCATCGCCTCTTCTCCCTCTGCCCAAGCTCCTCAAACGAAAGGGAGGCGGGATGTACGCAGGGGGAGAGGAGCAGGGCTCTTCAAAGCAGCAGATCCACTGGACTGAGAGGAGTGGCATCAGTAGATGACACAAAAAGAGAGAGATAATACAGATGAAAACTGAGATGTAGGGGAATGTGCTCCGACAGTAGCTTTCAGTACATCTATTTCTAGACAACTGGGATCACTGACCGATAGTCACTTCTCTGATGTGTCTGTGATTGGTTTTGGGCTTCTTTCCACAAGGTGGCTCCCTACTAAGAAGCTCTTTCATTCATGCTTTGTACAGCAGAACCTAATGCTGTGACTGCAATGTGGAAAACTGTGGATTACTTGAAATGCACAAATGTGTTTGTGTACAGCTGAATGTGGTTATGCAACTTATGAGTTTATATCTGCATCTGAGTAGGTGTTGATATTTAACCGTTTCCAGTTTAAACCAAATTTTCTCAGTGATCTTAAGTCAGTACACGCACATATACATTATTCATCAAATATCTGTTAACCAAAATTAGATGGAGTCGCATAGTTGATAAGAAGACTGTGAATACTGAAGCTGTAAGGGATTTGTATATATTAATTTGTAACTTGGTTCACACTTGATGATTTGTCTGTCTATCTAGGCTACATGCCAAATAAATATTTTGTCTATTCTGACTGCTTATTTGTGTATTAATTTTTTATTTGTTTTAAATTAGGACTGGACAACGGGGGATATGCATTTATTTTACTTAAAGCCTTGGCTATTATGAGCAGATTTAAATAGTATTTAGATATTTCTTGATTATGATGCCCATTTATATGAATAGTGAAATAAATCAAAGGCTTTTTAAAAATCGTAACGGAATTATAAGTCAAACCACAGATTGCATCACAAAAACAACAAAAAGCAAATTGGACTGTGAAAGAGAAAAATTAAGGTCAAGAATTTGACGATAGACCTTAGTACAACAGACATTTTGACTTCCTTAGCAGGAAAAACACAGGTGTAACTAATGACAGCTCTATTCCATTTCAGTAACCTTTCAAAATGAGCCAGCATGCACAATACCAGGGTCTTGCTTGCAATTAGGGCACCTAAACTGAATGCAGTCATTATTTGTTATTAATGTCATTAGTAACGCCTGTGCTTTTGCGGCTAGGATATGTCAAAATGTCTTCTTGAAAAAAGTGTATTGACTTGGCAGACACTTTGGACAGCGTTCTGTGTTCTGAAGGACATATTTTCCATTTTGAATAGAGAGCGAGTCTCCCAGCCAGTAACTACACATTTACATATGGGGAAACCTTCCAGAAAAACAATAGTGCAAATATTTATGAAAGCTAAATTATTTTAATGTAAGAAAAACAATGGTGACACACAAGGAAAATGCCAGAGGGAAAAGAGAGAAAAATAAATTGATTAAATAGACCCATATGTTTGAATGCTTTTCCACTGCTTGAGGAAAAAATAGTTTGATTGATTATGATTTGAACTAGCTTAAAGGCTTTGTTCAATTCACATTAATACACGTGGGGTTTGCCTGTATTATGTTAGTAATCATAGTGCCAAGGTTAGCTTTTAATATGATTATCAAGACCAAACAATACGTCTTTAAAACATAAGGATGTAATAAATTCAGTGGAGGTATTCAGGTCATTTAAAAGTAGAATATAAAATTATTCTGAGTCCTGCATTCAAAATCTTACTTAGATAAAAGTACAAAGGTATTATAAACAAAATGTAGTAAAGTATAAAAGTTAAAATACAAGAATGCCTATTGTCACTGTTATATTATTATACAGGTTTATTATTACTAATGCATACATTTAAAATAAGCATTTCAATGTTTTAGCTGTTTGAGGGCGAACTAATTAGAATTATTTTATGTACTATTGGGCAGTGTGACATATTTTATGAGATGACCATGTGAATATTTTGAATATAAAATCTTAATCTGCAATGTAAATTGTATAATGATATGGTTGGATAATGTATTGTATTGGATAAATATACTATAAAAAGTACAATATTTTCCTTTAAAAGATGGTGGAGTCGAATTATAAAGTAGGGCTAGCATAAAATTCAACTAGCATGCCTAAACATTGTACAGTACTTTAGTAAATGTACTTAGTTATTCCACCACTGGATAAATATCAGACCAAAAACAATGTACCATACAGCATTTACATAATATTTCACAATTAAATATTTTAGGCAATTCACGTGGGGTACAACTTATTAAAATTCTACAAATCTAAAGGACTTTTAATCAATTTTGATAAATCCAATGGCTATCGTCTGTGAATTCAGATACAACCATGTTCAGATGACGTGTCGACAGACAAATTTCCCAAAATGCTTTGCGGCGTAACAGACCACGTCATTCTTGCGCAGCCGCAGGGGTGTCGCAGCAGTGAGCTGAGGTGGACTTCTTCCCTTCAGACGGTGTGAAAGGAGCATTGCAGTTCCGTAGCTGGACCTCAGGAACGAAAACGCAACCCCCTCAGACAACCTCTCAGACACCACGATGATTCGGATAGCCGCCTTCTTCGCTCTGTTGGTGGTCTCCTGCTCGGGTAAGTCAGCGGGGAACCGGTGGGAGATATCTGCCGGGATTAATTAGCCTGCAATGCTAACTTTAACCAGCCTTAGCTAGTAGCTAGTTCATCAAATCACTTCCACTTGTCTCCTAAATTAGGTGGAATATTAGTCTTGGTGATATGTGTATAAATTGTTAATACAGTGCAGGTGATGCATTACTGTCCAAGATTTTAGCTAACCTCAGATCTGCACTCTGTGGTGACAGGAGAGAGCTGCACAGACCCAGCGATCACTCCGTCGGCCTACACCACGTCTGACGCCGTCATTTCCACTGAGTCTGTCTTCATCGTTGAACTCAGCCTGGCCTGTGCCAACGGAGCACAGGTAACAGTCCACCTCCAACACTTCAAACAAGACAGTATGATGCTATAGATATTGATGTTATCGAGCCACTGACTCACCGATGATCATTGCTGTCCTCTCCAGAGTGTAACTCTGTATGCTGATGTCAATGGAAGACAGTTCCCTGTAACTAGAGGCCAGGATGTTGGCAAGTACCAGGTATGGTAGTGGCTTCATGTTCATATGTACTGATTAATGCATTTGCTCTCACTGTATTCAATTTGGTAGTGTTTTAAGGTTGGTACTAGATAATACACACTACATAATGACACTGAATAAGATCGATCGTATAGCCGCAATGAGTTGAGCATTGAGTGTTCTGGATCACCCTTAACTATAAAAAAAACACATTTGACACCCAGAGCTTGTCCTCAAATAAAGTAATTCCTATAGTTGATTATTAGATGTCTTTGACAAGTTGGTTAGTTCATCTAACTTAAAACTTGTCAAATAGTCTCAAGGGTTATTGTCCCTCCACAGGTGAACAAACTCTTAAAACCTAGAGCTTATCAAGGAACAACATTTTTGTTCGACTGTCATTTTCTAATGACTAATGGTATCATTAGGCTTGTCAAACAAAGTGCTTGTCTGATGGTTAAGCAGCATCTGAAACGCCCCACAATATCTTTCCAACATATGAATTGAGTGGGGTAGAGGGGCTGCAACCCGAACATTTTTCTAACTTGCCAAAATTGACAATCCGACAAGCCTGCCACTTCACACATCGCTGGCCAGTTGTGTGGAGGTGTGAAAGTAGGCAGGATTTGAACCTATCCATTTTCATTTTGAGGGTACCCTGGCCTTAATCCATTCCTCAGCAGCCCATAAACGCACTACACAGCCTCTCAGAGAGGAGTGAAAGCTTTTAATTTATACCCTGCTGAATTTTTTTTTGTCAACATGTGACTTCTTCCCTCAGGTGTCCTGGAGTCTTCCTCACAAACAGGCCAGCTCTGGAACATATCAGGTCAAATTCTTCGATGAGGAGTCCTACAGTTCCCTGCGCAAGGTTAGTGTTTGATGCACAGTTGATCATAGTTTACTGCCAGTGAGCTCCACTTGTTTTGCATTGTGCTGTCTTTCTAAGGAAAGCCTGTTTAATTTGAATTATATGTGTGAATCTCATTTTTTCCAGGCCCAGAGAAACAATGAAGACGTAAATGCCATTGAGCCTCTCTTCTCTGTCAACATTGACCACAGGGTGAGTCTCTTATAGACCCTCAGATTGAACATGTGAATGCAGTCACAATTGTGGTGCCATTAGCCTTGTAAAATTGAGTAAACACTGTTGAATTAAAGCAGCTATAATCCATATGTTTTTATTAACATTGAATCCAAATGACTACTTGTGTGTGGAAGGTGTCGCTTGAAGTGATAAACCCACAGAGAATTCTCACTCGACTCTGCAGTTCCCCTCAGCTTTACAGAGCTTTGTAGCATCTTTCAGCTCACTGTTTGGATTTTACAGCCCACAAGTTTACTGTTTTGGTTTAGTCTTACGGGTCTCATCAGCAGGCAGCTGTTTTCATCAAAAAAGCTCTAAAAACCGACTGTACATTACCTAACCCAGTACCAAACAGACAAAGTTAGTGATTAGCTGGTGAACATAGTGCAGCTTTTAACAGATATTTCCCTCAGGATATAGTGGAGATCTAAAAGAGAGTTAATATTGGACTGATGTGTAAACGGCCAACTGTTTGCTAATGCATGCACCATATCAACTTAAAAGGTAATAATATGTCAGTGCCGTTTACAGCTTTTTTTACGCTGTTAAAATCTGTTGTTGCAAGCTTAATTTAGTGTATTATTCCTCAAAGAGGAAACATTAAAGATGTAATGGCTTTAAGTCTTTTTTTTTTTTTTTTATCAGACACTATCCATTCAGAATGAGCATTTTCCACAAATTGATGTTTTAATATTAGATAAGTCATTTTTATAGGATTCCCTTCCTCAGTACTACAGGATTTGTATTGTATCTGACAAACTGAGACAGACCCCGGAGCTGCTCCACAGACTGTAAACAACTAACTCTACTATATATATGTATAACAGCAGCCATGCTGATTTTATTGGTAGAGGGTATTTTTTCTGATTCACAGCTAGAATCCCTCCATTCATGAAAAGACGTATTTTTATGAAGCCCTCAGTAATTCATTGTAACTGTAGAATCATAATTGTAATTGTATCTTAGGGAGACACGGGTGGTGATTTGTGGGTTTTGGTTTGTTTTGGGGTTGTTGTTGGGGGGGGGGGTTTGCCCTGAGAGGCCTCTTTTGTCAGTTGGGGAATATATTTTGTTATTGCTCATAAAGAAATGTACATGTAAGAAATTAATATCCTCTACAGTGCTGTTTGTTCGTAATTCATTTTATTGCACATAAAAGGTGCGATGGATACATTAAGAATAACATCATACTTTTAAAATGATTAGTTTGTGTGCTATGGGATATGAGGTTCAATCTGAGCATTCACCCATGTTGCTTTCAGCCTCAGAGTATTCCTAGAACCAGGTGAAAGTGGAATGTGTAGTTGGTCATTATTTGTTTACTTATCTTCTTCTGTAAACCTGTGATCTTTTAAAAAAAAAATCTCTCTACAGGGTGCATGGAACGGCCCATGGGTGTCTACTGAGGTGGTGGCTGCCCTCATTGGTATCCTGGTCTACTACATGGCCTTCAGTGCCAAGAGCACCATCCAAGCATAAACCAGTTCACAATCACTTTTTAACCACTGGATCGTTAAAGACTGAATTCTGGTGGAGCTCGACCAACGATCCATCATCCAGTGTTGTGGCAAGCCAATAGGATTTTGCCACTTGGTCTGCTTTGGGACGAGGAGCAAGAGTAGCAGTCTTTGTATTTTGTTTTATTCAGACTGTGTCTGTATGCCATCAGTCTTATCAATTTACAGATAAATTTCGTCACAAGTTTGTCTTGTCAATATGGATGGAATTTTGTAACTTTTTGATTAAAAAAACAAACAATAAACCTGGACCACATAAATAAACAAAACAAATATAATGTAGATCATGTGCTGTATTCAGTCATGCTTAAAAGATGTTGCTACATTCAGACCAGATTATCCTTTGTCCTTCTGTGTGGATACACTGGCCAGAGTGGGACTACAGATGTGGTACAGATGTGCTGATCTGAATACCAACAGAGAGAGGTCAAGACCTCTATGCTTATGCAATGTCAATAATGTGCCTGCACTGGCTGGCCTGAACAGGCCTAGTGTGTTTGTCTCTTCCAGTAAAATGAATAAATGGCTTGTTTTTCTTCCAGTGTGATGTGTTGGTTCATGTGATAATCCAGTGACAGACTGTGTTTTCTATAAATTCCTTTTTCTCCAAGACTCATGGTCTGTTGTTCCATAGCAACATATGTCACTATGAAGTTTGGGTTTGGTTATTTTTGGGATTGCGATTGTTGAATTGGCCTGGGCAATTCAACAATCCCTGACCTCATCTAGGTCAAATGATAACCGGTTCCAAGCAGATTTAGCTCTTGCAGACTAATTGCTAGAGGGATGAAATATGGTTACACAGATATTCTTAAGAGCTGCAGTTTCTGTTCACTCAATATCTGATTTGATGAACAGTTTCAAAAAATGTCCATAAAGATTTGTAGGCCTACTCTCTGTACTGATGGAAAATTACTTATTAGAATTATTTTGTTCTTACCCCTAGTAATCATTTAATAGGATTTATAGTAGTTTACAAAACCATGAAAAATAACCCTGTTGCTGTAAACACGTTCAGCTTGGAGGATGTGGCTGAACTCTCAGTGGACATGAGGGCTATTTTTGTCTGCAGAGGAGAGGCATCACTGTCCCCCTGACATTCGTAGATAGTCAAGGAGAGGTACGTGTTGGAGCACCACAGCACACCAGCAGCTGATGTCCTCTTGGTTTCTTTCGGATGTACACCAACAGTAAACATGGTATAGGTGTGAAACCAGGAAACAGGCACTGGAGCTACTTGCTATTACTGCTGTAGTGCAGCGCCACCAGTTGAACACACTGTGGCAGCTCTGTGCTGCTTTTTAATGCCTCTGTTTGATCGAGAGTGACCCAGCTATTAACCTCATGGATAGATTAGTTTTACTGATTCAGTATCTGCTGCTAATGTAACATGCAGCACACTACATAATGCACTTTGAGCCCCTGTTCTGTTTTTACGTCCACTTCACTCTAGTTTGCCACATTAATATGTACTTACAGCAATCTGGTGCTTATGTGATCCAGTTTGTTAGATTTAAACTTAGCATGTCTATTTCTGTAGTTGGCCCGAATCAGTGTTTGCAAACGCTGCACAGTACATAGAGTTCTGCTTTTTCGTCTACAAAAACAGCACAACTGCAACTTCTCTACTGACTCCCATGAGACTAATGTAAACTTTGTATATAGGTAACATGACCTGCACACAAAAACACTGCACAGTGTACAGAGTACACAAAAGGTTACTCATATGTCTGCTTTTCTGTAGCTTTGTCAGCACAAACACAAACACACTGGCTCTTATGATTTAAGCACATCTCAGCTTTTGTCTCCAGCCACCTTGGCAAGGAGACAATAGAGACATCACAATGTTGATAATTCAGAGAAGACATGAGCTGGAGTGAATCCAGGCAGTCGCTCATGGAGTCACCATTAGACTGTGGGAAGTGGGGGGCAGCTGGATGGTGGGATATAAATGGAATGAACAAACAAACAGGCAAAGAAGGCCACTGAGTTGATGCTGACACAAGACCCGTCCTTCTCTTTGTTGTGTGATGGAGCATAAAGAGCTTAACTCCATCCCACACATCAGGGCAGATAATTGCGGATGTAGAACAAAATATTTTGAGATTGTTGTTGTTTCAGAATGCACGCACAGGAAGTCACAATTTATTCGTTCAGTGGCGAATTGTTTTTCAGTCAATTTTTTTCTGTTTCAGTCACAAATTTACAAGGTCACGTAAACAAACAAATCATATTTGTTTTTATATAATTACACAACGCATGGTTTTAATCTTGATTTACAAATTAAAAGCACTGTGTCACTTTGTTTTAAGAGGTATACATGTGCGCGCTATCATTATTATTACACTGACAAAACATTTTTACTGAGAAATAAGAGTTACTGCAGAGAAATCTGGGTATGTGTGTGAGTGTGTGTGTGCGCGCTCGTGCTGTGAGGCAGAGAAAAGCTGCAGAGGGCAGGACAAGGTCAATAAACTGTGGGCTAACTCAATATTCAGAATCTTTTCACGCTGGCTTCCCCTTCCTTACATTACAATAACAGTTATTGTCCCGGTTATTTAATGGATGTGTATGTATCCTACAGTGAGGCATGTTATATGTATAGCTGCTTTAACCACAATAGTTTGACTGTTTGGAGTGAATAAACTCACAGTCAGTTCCAAGCTTTTGTGCTTTCCCCTATGTTATCGCCTTCTTCCTGTCCTGTTTGGGCATCCTCTAATCCGCTTAACCTGTCGATACAGTGGCCAGTCAAGAAGCAGCCATATATGGGGAAATGCCCTTCTCTCGCTCTCTCTCTCTCTCAATTCAATTCAGTTTAATCTCTCTTTGTAAATGTATTGTCCTCTATCATATTAGACAACCCCTCCACATTTCACACTAAAAGGTCAACCACAGTAATAGAGCTTTTTTTTTAAAATTGCGTGCACTGCTCATGGCTGGCTGCGAACCATGAAAAACTGTAGGTTAAACAGGTGCAGACACATCACAACAAACCGTTTCTTTGCGCATAAATCCTGTGAAAGCCTGTTGAATGAGCTCCCATAAAATGGTTTTAATCAGGAAAGTATGAGACAAGCGTTTCTGTAGAATCATAATTGCCACCAATAAAAATAAAAGTGTGGCTATATTTGGCGAAAATCACCTTGAAAACAGCTGTTGTAAACAAAGGCAATGGGATGCAGATACCTTTTATGTGAGAAAAATTTCTTGTGCAAAACAAACTCCCAACATAAACTTCCAGCTGCTTTGACAGACAGAAAGTATAAAAAAAATCCCCAGGTTGAAGGGGGAGAGAAAGAGAGAAGTAAAGAAAATCATTTTGTGTTTTGAAAAGGCATGACAAATTGCCTGGCTCGTTTTTCTTTTGCTTCCTCTGTTTATAAAGTATGATGCTCCAGTGCTCTCTGCTAAAACAGACACTGGAGGTGGCTGTGTAAGTTGGTTGGGGCCAGATATGCCTCCCGGTGTCTTGGAATGAGCTTATTAGCAACATCGGCAGTCAACATGTCTGAGGAGGGGTCTTGAGTAGTTTACTCAGCGTAGTAAAGCTCCTGGTTTCAGGTCTGATTTATGCTGACTTTAGTCAAGGCTGGGGGGCCACTTCAGAGCCGTTCTTCAGAGCCACTGGATGCACTCCTTGGTTGACTTGAATTGATTTGAAGAGGGAAGTTCACCTATTTTCCCGTCCTTGTGACAGCCACACAGAGGGCTTATTTATTTCCCTTATACCCCATCACAGCCACGGGCCTGGCAGGAAGCTCTGCCCCACTGTAATGAAGAAGTGACCTTGAGTTTAGACATCAACCTCGCTTCAGCTTGGAAACCATTAGCATCAGGATATTCAGCATAAACACACACACCGCAGGATTACAAAAAAGCAGTGGCCTACCCTATAGACCATTTATCATATGCTCTGACAAGGGGGGATGATCGTGGCTACTGTGAGGTATTTTATCTTGCAGGAGAGGAGGGAGGAAGTAGTCACAGGGAAATTCTCTGCAATGATGGATCTAATTTTAGTGGGTGTTTGTGCCAGCAAATATTCCATTTATTGGAGAACATTCATTATTTAGCTGTTGTAATGCTCACTAATGGCTGTACAGAAAGCATAATGCACAACGAGAGTGTGTTTGGCCTCTCCCATCAATATGAAAGGCTGGATGGATCTGAAGTCTGGCCCTTTCAGCGGAGAAGAATCATCCTCTGACCTATTAACTTCCTGATAGGAAGAGGGAAAAACATGAACACCCCCGAGGGTTTGGGAGAAGTTCATCTATTTCCTGATATAACAAAGTGAGACACGGGACGTTGTTGCTGTAGCATTTCATTTGGCAGAGAATCAAAGTTGAGGCTTGTGTCTGGGGAACAAATTCACAGTGGTGTGCTGAAAACCCAAACACCCTGGCCGCACAGAGGAAAAGTTAAGGCTTCTCCTTCGACCGAGACGAGTACTCCTGAGACACCTTGAAAGCATCCCAGTATTGTCCTGCAGACTCGCATAACACTGCCCTCTCATGAAAAAAGGATGTGCGGAACCGGCTCAAAATGAGTAATTTTAAAAAATGTCATTTAAAAAAAAACACCATTATTTTGAGGAACATCTAGTCTGAAATGAACAGTTTGACCACATACAGTAAATTATAATCTTATTTTATACACACAACGTTATCACATCTAATGTATGTACAGTAGCTTATATAATCATACTTTTATAATAAAAAAAAATGTCATAACATTGCTAATTTAAGTCTGTCATGCAGTTGATGGGCATAATACATCACTCAATGCGGAAAAAATGTGATATAAAAACTGCACATGAACATAAGGCAGTAACAGGAAATTAAATATATATATATATATATATACTGTATATATAGTATATGTATATTTTCATTATAATAAATAAAAATATAAAAGAACACATGGCTCATCTGTGATATAACATATCCAACAATTCCTGCTCTGGTGGTACTGTAGCTCTGTCTAAGAATAACATGGCTGACATCATTCAAAGATTAATCCAGTGAGTGAGGCCCCTCTACAAATGTCTACTGACATTATAGGCACTTGGTTTGACTGGGAGCATTTTCATTGTTGATGTGAAGTTTTTCTTAAAAATGACGTGCTATGTCTCATTTGTTGAAGCTTTGTAACATCTCTACTATTAAGACCTGAATTGATTCTACAAATCTTTGGTTTGACATCTTCTTGTTTTCTACTACACATATCGGACCATTACAATTGTATGATTTACATTCAACATTTATCTTACACAAAATGTAATAATATCTAATGTGCCTTACACTTTCAATAAATAATAATAATTTACATTGTTCATCGCTGTACATGGAATGCCGTTGAATGTTTCTTTTTTCTTTCCTTCCTGTGTCATCTGCCTAATGTTTATGTTCTTGTTTCATACTTTCAGGAAAGCATGACAGGAAGGTAATTTTTTGTACCTCATATGCTGTGTTTGCACGAAATATAATCACATAATTGTGTCCCGGTTGGTTGCGTAAACCTGGATTGTACATTTGTATTCTTCTAGGCCTAATTCTCCTCATGTCTGTGTTAACCCACGATATTCCAGTTCCTCGTGGAGCAGTGTCCTGATTCTACTGCACCGCCCTCATGAGTGAATCTCTGTCCATCTTGCTAACAAATCACTATTGTTCTAAGGAACCAGATTCCTCCTGAGTGTATATGAATTCAGCCTCAAGCATTCGTCTCTAATCAACTTTCTTTGATTTAACAAAGTTTGTTCACATTATTAGATTTCAACTACAGCCTTCTCAGGGCCACTCCTGCAGCTGTAACATCCATGTCGTCCCCTGTCTGTTCTCAGTCCAACAGCATTCTTGCTCGCTCTTGCTGTCTGTATGTGTCTCCCTCAGCCTGCTGCTTTGTTTTCTCTACACCCATAGCTTTGTCTGCTGCTTTGTACATTAGGTGTGCCATAAGGCCATAATACAGTGATCCACTCCTTGCATTCCTGTGGCTCTGCTCTGTCTGAGACCTTTTCTCATTTCTCATATTCATGCACAGTGTCCTACTCAACCGTAGCTGCAGTGAAAATCTCTTTACATTCAAGGCCATTTTGCATTGCATATGCTGTCTGCCACTGTACAGTATATTCCGCAGTGCCCTCATAAAATGGTGTTGGCATCTTCAATGACATCCTTCCTCACTGCTGGTGTAGAGCGGACAGGTGATTACAGATAGAGCGCCCGTTGACAGTACAGCTGTCCTTTGTTGTTGGAAACATCTGGTAGAGGTCAGCACTCTCTGTTCTCATGCTGCGACGCTGGAGGTGGTGGTGGTGGCGGCGTCCTTGCAACGGGCTCGTGTGCACCCATGCATGTCTTTTCAAACAAGTCTCTGTGTGCCAGTTTCTTTCTCATCAGTCTCTGTCAGTACAGGCTGTCCTTGGTGGTGGACGTGTGTGTGGTGGTGGAGTCGTCGGGCAGGGAGCCCCGGCGACCAGGTCGCGAGCGACAGTGCAGCAGGTTCTGAAGCTCTCTGGACACGCTGCTGGAGAAAGCTGTGTAGATCCACGGGTTGGTGCACGAGTTCAGACTGGCCAGCAGCATCAGGATAGTGAAGGCTACTCCTGCAGAGGACACACACACATACACACACATTATAAGACAAGTGCATAAACACATGCAAATGCAAAACAAGTATATATACACAAATAAAAATGTGCAGTTTGTGAGCTAGAACATTCTTCCAACTGGGGACAGGGGTCACAGTGTTCTCTTCCCTTTAATGAAATAAACATGAACATGTACAACAACTATTCAGTTTGAATATAACCATTCATGATTTTTGTTTTTCATTTTATGTCCTTCAGGAATAGTATTTTATGTATAACTAAAACAAGCTTATTTCACTTAGACTGAGGACAACAGATAAGGACAAACAGATTTTAGAATACAAAGCTGATAATAATCAGCTGTGTGTGTTTGTTTGTGTTTGTGTGTGGTGGAGATAGGAGCTGCCTGCCAGTAAGGACTCATTCATACATATGTGAGTACGCATTGTATATGCATGTGCACTTCCGTGTGTGTGTGTGTGTGTGTGTGTGTGTGTGTGTGTGTATGCGTGCAAGCTTACGTGCTTTGTTCCGTGTGTCTGTTTGTGATTTCGACTAGGTGTGCGAATTGCTGGCACGGATCATTTTTGATGAAATGTCAACATCTTGCCGTGTTGCAAAATCAGCAGGGGATATAAACAGGTTATTCACTGGCCACTGATGTTTGTCTTTAGCTTCAGATTAGAGGACACCCACTCAGTCCATACTATCAGCCACAACCTAAGGCGACACTAGCCTCGCTTGCTCCATCACCGGCTGCCCGTAAAGACATTAACAGATGCTGTTTGTGTGCCAGAATGTACAGAGGCCCAAGATGTTATCCAGGAATTTCTGGTTGTAGGTCAAAACAAACATTGTTTTTGACCTTGTATTTCGATAACTCTTACCACATCTGGTGTCCTTGGAATAATGAGTGAGATCATGTTTAGACTCACTAAGATGGACAACAGCATTGATCAGAGGTTGCTGTTATAAACCAGACCTGATTGTTTAGCTTTTGTTTTTGGCTGCCTATAGTGCAAAACCTGTCTATAGTGATTATAACACAGATGTATGTTTTTGTTGCTTTTTGAGGGTGAATTGCATAGGTGAATGTTTCCAATACCAGAATACCACGCTGGTATCATGGATAAGCAGTACCCATAAAGCATGTATGTGACTGACCTTGGTCTGGAGGGTTAGGGTCCCAGGCCGCCCAAAGCTGGACAATGAAGAAAGGTGACCAGCAGATAGTGTAGACCAGCACGATGACCAGGGTCATTCTCACCGTCTTGGACATGGCTTTAGTGATGCTTGGAGGCGGAGTGGCTGGAGGGTGAGGGGGGTCATAGTCAAGGGAGCAGTGGGGTGAGCCTGAGGCCAACTCGTAGGACGTGTAGGACTCCTGGCAATCGGAGCTGTTCAGTGTTTGCTGCTGTGTAGGCGATGTTGTTGTTGTCACATGTTCACCATGGCAGCTACTATACTGAATAGCAGATGGTACATAGTCGTAACACTCGCCCACTTGGGTGTTATTGTGAGTGTTGTTATTCACACCCTTTAAGAGCTGTCCTCCTCTCCCGTCCCTGCCTCCTCCTCCGGACACCCGTCTCCCCCTCTCCCTGGCCCGTTCATCCTCCTTCTTAAAGCGGTGGAAGCGGAAGAAGATTTCATTCTTCTTCAACTCAGCCATCACCATCCTCTCTGACTTCAGGTAAATGTTATTGTGAATCTCTCTGAAGATTCTTATCTGAAAAATAAGATTTTAAAGAATTAGCACAGTTAAGTATGAGGGGAACAAGACCTAAGGGCCTGAGGATTAAGTTTCATGACTGGCACGTGCCAGATTCAGATGCATGTCTTTGCTCTTTGCATTTCTGTTTTAACAGTGAGAGGACATTTGAAATGAAAAATAGAATGTGTGTTGGCCTTCACCATCAGCCATAAACCAGTCAGACATTTTTATGCAATACCGCTACTCCCCCACTCTGTTACAATCAGAAAAGCTATCATAAAATTTTATTGCAGCAAAATGATTCTTCACGCTCTCCTGAGAAACAAAAATAATAATTTTGAAATCAAGTAATAATAGGTGATTCATACTCGTAGCTATTTTACTTTATTTTTTAACCGATGTTAAGGTTTGTTACTGCCAACCGTTGCTCTTCTGCCACCGTTTCCTTTAGGGCACAGATTTAGACACTGCACTCCAATCCACAACACCATACAATATATATAGGTAAAGTGCATGGTACTTAATCTGCTGAGTCATATGAAACTTTCAGAATTACGTCCTTCTGTGGAAACTACCTCATACTTCAGAAGAAGTGTCTAAAGAGGCCTCTCAATTTGAAATCCGATAATGAAAAAAGGTCAGGGATTCTATGTTTGGCTGAGATCTGGTACATTCCACTTCCTGGCAGGAGGTTCTTAGAGTGGGCAGATTTTCTGAGTAGCCGCCTCAGCAGTGGTCCTCCAAGTGCTGTGTTAATTAGGGGAAATAGCTGGACCCTGGAAATATCTTTCCCTAAATAGAGCAGCAGGGCTGATGGGAGGTAGCCCAGAATGCCTATCCACCATGGGATGCTACATAACACCAACCACAGTCCCCCACGGGTTATTGAACAATGCATGCCAAATGCACCCTCCATAAAAACAAAACAGAATTTCGTTCATGCCACACGCTTCATTATCGGATAATGTTGCCTCCGTCATTTAATCCTTGTCAATGGTCTTTGTGGATGGTGCAGAGATCAGCCAGTACAACCAGTATTACCTGACAGATGGTAATGATGAGGGCGGGCAGGAGGAAGACAGCCACAGTCATCCAGGTGACGTAGGCCTTCAGCCCCCACGGCTCAGCAAAGTGACCCCAGCACTCGTACTCTCCAGGAGTCACTTCTGAGCGAGAGAAGATGAACACCTGACAGACAGAAGAAAAGGAGGGTGGTCAGCACACTCACAGACCTGACTGTGAGTTTCCTATTAGCTGAACTGCAGTAACCTCATAGCGCCAAAAATAGACCAACCTCTTGAATTCTACTGTAGAAATCAGGGTGTGAACGCCTGCTGAGCTCTCATTTCCTATTTCACCATGATGGGGTTTTTTGTGTGTGTATGTGTGTGAGGTTTTGATTGCATATGTGTTCACCCCTCCCTACCTGTGGTATGCTGAGGACTAGCGCCAAGCCCCAGGCCACCATGACAGGGGTGTTCCAGCGGGACATTGCTCCTCCACGGTAGGCCTGCAATGGGCAGCAGATGGCTTGGTGCCGGTCTACTGTCATGGCAACTATCATGTAGGAGGAAGCAAACATGCCCACAATCTGCAAGTACTTGATGGACCGGCAGAGCAAATCGGGCCCCTGAAACTTCTCTGTGATATCCCATATAAGCTGGGGAAGAACCTGGACACACAGATTAAAAAAAGAAACAGTTATTTATATAAAAGTGGCTCCTAACATAGGGGAGCATTTTTGTTTTTAGTTTGGCCCTTAGAAATGTAGAAGAGAAACACTAAAGGACAAGTCTAGTGATGTTCTATATTTCTCTTATAGTCAACAAATCCCATAAAAAGGTCTAAACCAACAATGAATTGATCCAGGTAACAAGTATTGGCTGTGTAGCCCAAGCCTGATATAGCTTATCTCTCTGCGCCATTGTTGGACTAACATATTGTTGGTTTTGGTCTTTTCATTGGATTTGTTGACAATAAGAAACATATAGAATAACACCAGCCTGTCACTAATAAGACCTGTCACCTGTGTGACTAGCTAAAACAACTCACAGTTCAATACAGTAACACTGAATTCAATACCATTGTTTTACCCTGTCAGAATGGTAATTTTTGTAGCCATAGTTTAGTAATTCAGACAGTATACCACCAATTACATTATTACTATAAACCACAGTTACAAAGTCAGCTACACAAGTAAGTCCAATTAAGTTAAAGAGCAATTTGCGATATGTTAAGACAGACCAATTTACTAATCCCTATAAGGCCAGATACTACTACCTGAATTGATTGTCATATCAGAATATCAAATCAGAATAATGTGGCAAGAAAAGTCTGATAATTTAATTGTAATTGAATACATTTTGGGAGAATCTTTAAGGGCTTTAAGAGCTGAACCTGCATCTTTGTCATTTTAGAGAATGTGAAGATGAAGATAAGAGTCTTATTTTGACATTTTTCACATGATCTGTTAGTTTGCCCACTCTCATACTACTTAACGGTCCTGTAATGGTCTCAAGTAACTTGTGAACTGACCTGAAAGAGGGCCACCACCAGGTCAGCCACACACAGGTTGACCATGAACACGTGCATCGGTGCATTGTGCTTCCTCCTCCTCAGCAGCACCCACAGTACAAAGCTATTCCCCAGGGTGGTGAGAGCCAGCACCAGCCCTAGCACTGCAATCTCTGCCCGGGCCAGGCCCAGGTCCCTCACCCTGGGCTGGGGCAGGGTGTGCGGCGTGGTGGTGGAACTATTCTCAGGGAAGATCTCGAAGAAGGACCCCCCACTGTGAGAACTATTGAGGGAGTTCAGTTCAGAGACAAACAAAGACGAGGAAGAGAAGTTGTTCCTTCCCGTGGCGACCAGAGAGGAGAGGGCTAACCCATCCCAGTCCGTTTCCACACTGATGCTTTCCATTCCTGAAAGACAAACAAAGTGTTAAAGTGGGAAAGCCAATAAAATCTGTTGTTGTTTCTGGTTTGTTAATACGATGCCCTGCGCAAAATGGTCATCAGGAGTCAAACTGGTGCAGGGTCATAAGACAGTCTATGCTCAGATTTTAACCAAGAGCAGATTTTTATCAACAAACAATTTACTTGTTCTGTATTATCACAATATCAGTATCATGTCTGACCTATTTATTTAATTTCCTCCAATTGCCCTCAAATTTGTCAGCTGAGTTATTTTGTACTTTTACTTATGTTTTTCGTACCGCTGAGTATCCAAACCAAAACACTTGGGCCTTTTATTTAAGCTACATGTTGATGCTGAGATTAATTACAGGGACTCTTTGTTTTTGGTGCATTTGTTACATTTTCACATCACTATTTTTAATGCAATTTTATTAAATTTAAGTGAAAGCCAGAGACTGTACCAATCATGCTGCCATGTGAATACTGTTTTGTTTTTGGCGCTGTCTCCAGTTTTTTAATAAGTCTTCAGTATGTCTGTTTGTCCATCTCTCAAAGCTTCCAGTTCTGTTTGATGCAAGTCCAGCATGGTTTATTTTCTTTTTCATATTTTCTCAAGGTTGATTTGACAGCTTTCCCCTCTACCCCACCACTCTTATTCCTTCACCTCCTAACTTTCTCTCATACACCCAGGCATTATTTTCTCTTCCCCCAGTCACACTCCCTTTTGATCTCAATAAATTTTACATTTATTTTTCTTTGCTTATAAATAAATGGCTCAAAAGAACAGAAATTTGATAGGAACGAGATGACAATTTAAGAAACAGAGTCGTGGGATGCTGGGGGCAGCCTTGGACAAATAAACTGCACGTAGAAGAAAGTCTGGGAGGAAAAACTAAGGAAGATGGAAGAAGAGTGATGAAGGCAGTGTGGAGAAAGGGCAAGAAAAGAAAAACAACCCAGAAAAGGTAAAAGAAAAGAGTTGTGGAGAGGGCATGATAAGATAAGGAAAGAGTAGGTGGCCAAATATAGCTCTAAAGAGTTGTGTTGTTACATGTCACATATTTTGACTAATGTGCAAGGAGTGGTTAGGTATACAAATACACTCAATGGGTGCTTGAAAATGTTCCTCTTCTGAAGATAGGAGGAAAACTACAGTGGTTGTATTGCACAATTGAGTGTGACTTACAAGGTTGTTCTCACTGTTCCACTGAGACCTAATGGCCAATTTGCTAGTAATAGCGTACTCACTGCTACTGGTACGCGAGATAACACAGCTGAACATATTGTCAAACATTACTTGCATACGTCCTTTATACCTCCATATAATCTCATTATGTATATTTGCCCATGTCAGTAATTTGTGATGTGAAATCCCTTTCTCAAGCATGCTTCTGTGAAGATAAGATGTAATGACTTAGGGAGGTGCGATAATACCTGCGTGACTAAAGAAATTAATTAATTAATACAGTAATACCAAACTAATATCCCCAAATTGTATTCAATAAAATTAAATAAAAGCATTAACCTTCTGTAACGGTGTCAAGACTTATCTCTTGATCATATATAGGAAAGTGTGTGAGGCATTTCCTCCTGAACGGATTCATAAAGGATTGCTCCATCTCTAAGTCTTGTTCTGATGAATTCTGAATTTGCCCCTGTTTTCCTGAACTCCTGAAGGACACAAAGTATTTTCTCCAGATATGCTCATGTCTCATTTGCATGGCTTGTGCATCCAAGATGGATTGTCTTCACATTGCTCATTGGCTCAACTACAGGAGACTCCCGCATAGCTCAAAACTTCTGGCACTGATGCTTCCTGTCCTCAGAGGAAATTCCTTAAACTAAGGGTACATAGAGAAGGTAAATATTGTCTGCAGAACTGTGCTGGATGCTGTTTAATATATTCCTTTACATACCCTGTCTCTGAAAATGTATTCTGCGCTGCTCTCTCTTTAATAACACAAGCACAGCACAGCATTTCCATCTGTCTGATCGACACAAATGATTCCATCTCTCTGTACTGGATGGACTGTAGACACTGCTTTTAGTAGTTAGTGCAGTACATTTCTTCCTTTTACTTTAAAGCTTTCACTATGATTAGTGATGGAGCCAAGTCCTCTGTTGCTTTCCTCTCCAGATGCAAACTGGCGTGCAACCATCCATTTTCATGTCCTCTCCATCCTCTACCGCTTTCCAGCACACAAGTCAACAGTGCCTCAGGGATATCAGAAACAGGTCATTAAAGTGCGCAAGAAAACATTATAGCTACCGACCATTCACATCTTTCAACATCTCAGTCCTGTTTTCATTCTGTTCACACATGTTTTGGTTATTCCCTTTGACAAACTACATCATGTTCCAGCTATGCCAAGACCCAAACACTATCTGTCTGTGTCAAAGTTCTCTTAAATCATTCTAAAGTATGTTAAGTACCAAATGTCTTAAAGAGACACATTTCTGGGATGTTTTGGTCATAAATTTGGCATAATGTGAAGATTCCCCGTGAATTCGTCACCTTGTTCATCAGCTGGAAGGATTGTGGCTGTTTTCAGGTGAGTAAAACAATTTCGAACAAAAACTTTCAGTTGAGGCAATGAAAAGGGTACGATTCAAGGACGATACCAGTATGTTTGCAAATGTTAGCATCTTATTCATTGTATATACTTTCCATTTTTTGTGGTTTATTTGCATTGTATTGAGTTTTAGATTTTTTTTAGTCCCAAACCACCGTTGTTTTTCATTACTTTCTGAATGATATGAAAATAAATCAGACTTGAAACTTATATTGCATAATCTGCCACAGTGAAAATCAAGTCTATTAATACATAATATTTGTCAATGCTGCGTTATTGTTGCGTGGTAATGCAGTTTGAGCACAGACTGATTTGAAGCCTGCACCTCACAATAATGCAACTTTGACAAAAAATCAATGCAAACTTGATCTGCACCGTGAAGGTTCCCATAACTCAATCAAGTTTCGAGAACTTGCTAACAGAGTTTCATATTGTGTGGATTTTCTGCCACTGAATCAGGCTTTCACCGTCTGAAGGGACGTACACGTGCATCTGCATTTGTAGCTCAGCCAATACGAACGCACAGTGTCTCTGAAATAATCTGTGATTGGCCAGTCTCCTGTCACGGGCCAGATTTTCTGAAGCCTGAAAACAGAGCCAAGAGGAGGGGCAGAAGTAGAGGTTTGCTCTCAGATCACTTGAATTACAATATGCTGAACGGTTATGATGGCATTTTTGCCCAATGATGCTAAAAAAAATACTGCCTACCCCACCTTTAAAGGTAAAATTTGGCTTTGAAAACAAAACCTGAACTGAAAAAGGAAACATTGGCATTGAAACATTTGTATTGGAAAAAGTTGTATTGGCACTGAAACAAGTACTGGCACTGAAAAAAGTTTCACTGAAAAATAAAACATTTTAAATTTATTTTTTTTTGCATTCTGATGTGTTTTTCAATGACAATGTTCAGATTTTTTCTTCATGCCACTCTTTTTTCAGCCACACTCTCTCGTCCGCTCTGAATCCTCTGGCATCACCGCAAACCTACAGCGACGGCGTCCACGAGTTCACCGGCAGCTCTTGAACAGCAAGTAAGTCTGCTTCTCTCTGCCTTGTTTTCTCACGTAGAACCGGGATGGGTGAAAGTTAACTTTTACCGGCATTATGCTAGTCTGGCAGAGGTCTGCTGGAACGAGCGCTAACCTTTGCTAATACATGACAGCTAGCTAATATTAGGTTCTATGTGAGCAAACAACGGCAGAGACAAACAGACTTAGCTGCAGTTTGGGAGTTCAGGTGAACTCATGAAAGACATGCAGTTACAGTACCAGTGCTTGGAGAGGCCAAAAAGGACACAGAAAACCTCGTATTTCAGCAATCATTCTCACATTTCATACCGTATTTTCTCAAATAAGTAGTGAATAATAATAATGGCCAGGGGTGTGGTTGCCACCAACAAATAAAGGCCATTGGGGAAAAAGACCACACATTTAGGGCGATGGCTTTCTTGAGTTTCACATAACAATTGACACAAGAGGAGAGGGATGAAGTCCTGCTGATGGTGGTCACCTGTCTGCCAGGGTTTTTTCTGGACATCATCTGGGACGTCTGGGAACCAGGAACCGGGTGGCTGATTACAGACAAATACCCTGACCCCTTTAGCAACTTCAGTATTGTTGGCTACAAGGAAGCACCATTTAGGTGAAATTAAAAACTGTGTTTAGTGTCCCTGCATGTGAGTTCATTACCTCAAAGAAAAACTACATTTTATTTTTTAATACAAGCTCATTTATTTTATAGAAGTACATTTTTTTCAGTGTCTTATTTTTTACAAGTTCTACAATGTTATATAGTCATTTGTTTTCTTTTTACAAGCTTTTCAATAGGTATTTATAATAAACAAACTATGGTACTGTAAACCACACCCTCAGGACCCTCAACTCTCTTGTCTTGCTCCCATTGTTGTCATTGCTTATGTAGCTGAGGTCATGTCCTTAATGGAGAGAGAGAAAAAAGCAAGAATTAGAACCTACACACTACAAGTCAACCAGTAAGTAAATTCATTACATGGGTATACATCGGCAGAAATGTATAGTATAAGCATGGGTGTCATTTTGGCAGGGGGAAAAAATCAGGCTGATATTCAATGAAATTAAATGACTTTACAGTGGCATGAGAGGTAACAAACATGTCTACAGTATTGGAGATAAATGCATCTTGCCATTAAGGGCTTGAATTGTAGGCCTGACTTCGCTATGACACAGTGGCTCCTTGTGACAGATCAAGAAGGGACGTTATTTTGATAGCGATAACGTTAGCGAGCGAGCGAGCAAGCTAAGGGAGTCTGGATGAATTAGCTGACGTTATCAACTCTAGACAGTACTTTGCTGTGTTAGCTAGCTAGCAGTTTGTCCGCGTTACATGGCTGTATTAAAGGTCTTAGCATTAATCTAAAAATAATCTAACGTTAGCTAACATTGCCCAGCTAAAATAACAATATATTTCACATGCTTTGCCGTAATGTTAGCTTACCTGGTCGTTTGTTGACGTTAGCGAACTCAATTTCTAAGCTAACGTTAGCTACTGTGAGGAGCTTCTTCTTCTTTTGCTTTTATTGCGGCTGTTGGGGAGCTGAACTCTGACCTGTAGCTGAAGAGAGTCCGTTCACACACAGGCAATATAAAGTGATTAATACATGTAAACCGTTACATACAGTACCGTTAAAGACACTGACAGCAAGGAGGAACCTTGTTTTAAAGCTAATCAATAGCTAACATGAAATAGTGTTGGCAGCAGTGGCAGACAAACAGGTGCTTAAGCACTAGGTGCAATAATCCAAACATAATGAAGATCCATCACTTCCCCACCTTCCTTTTGACCAGGTTTGACCCAATCTGATTAATGAGGACCTCTCTGTCCTCATTAGCAGCCCAGTGTACACTCAAACAACCTGCTGCTAATTTTCCCCTCTAATCTGCTATTCTTTCCTCTTTCGATTTTTTCTCCTCGCCTGTTATTTTCTCAAATTTTTCACATTCATCCACCCACTTTATCTCTCTCCTTCTGTCCTAACCAATCCACCACCTCCTGTCACTAAGGATTAACACTGCAGAGGAAACGGTTTCTGATATGCCCATTATTTTGTAATAATGGGCATATTAGTTTGATTATAATTATCATCCTCATTAATAGACTTTGGCAGCAGGAAACAGGATTAAAATGGCCTGGCCCAGTCTGCACCTAAGCCGACTGAAAATAGACATATGAATGAAGCATTAGATCGCACCATGTGATACACTTAAGTTTTGGTATTCTATGCTGCTTTTCTGGGTATGGCAAGAGACTTTATTTGCATACCAATCAATAGATTCTTACACAATAAAGGTCTGGATGAGTCATGTAGTGCCGCACGCTGGGCTGTGCAGCATTTCATCTGCACAATAAAGCAGATATGACCCCACGTATCAGTAAATTACATCCCCACAGGCACTCACATGTTGCATAAGTTCACCATCTGAATGTGTCAGTTCAATGACAGGTGGATACTCTGTATATATTTATGCATTTCAGTTTGTAGAGGCACCTGCTGTACTCATTAAAAATCAGATTTGCAGCTCTGTATCCATGATTTATTCCTCTCTTTCAGTGTGTTTCACTCAGGTTCTACAGCAGCATGTGAGAAATAAAAGTCAACATTTTGTTCTTTTACTGTCTTGCCAAAACAATCAGTTAAATGTTAATCATGTGGGACCACACCTCATTGCACACACTGATACAGTCATTACTTGCCCACATTTCAGATGCACGTGTGCTGCGGCGCTCCTTGAGTTTTGTATTTGCAAACATCGGCATGAGTTTATTTCCATAATATAACAGCCAGTGGACAGAACTCACTACGTCTGGTGTTGAAGAAGGTCCAAGTCCAAATCGGCACTGATAAAGACCACTGACTGTTTTTTGTATTATGTATCATTAACCAGCACACTGCCACCAAGCATGTGCCCTAAACAAAACAGGGCATTTTTTAACGTCACACAACTGATATAAAATTAAGAGTATTCCCTCCGAACAATGGAAACTGGGCCACAGTGTTAAAACAGTTAAAACAGCCCTGGAGGTTTGTAGTTGATATGGTCAGATCCGTGCCACATGATGAAACGAACACGATGAAATGATTCAGACCAGACTAAATTGACCATGAAATAACAGTAATGATGATGATTTTTCCTGATGGAGAGTACAATCAAGGAAGTCATTTTGTGCATATTATACATTGTGCCAAACACACACACAAAAAAAGAAGGAAAGTGTATGATTAATGGAAAAAACCTTTTAAAGTACTTTGTTGATACAAATAGCTTCTTGCTCTCAATCACAAAAAATGATTCTGCCAAACAGTGACTTTTTGATTCAACTGACAAGCTAGACATAGATTTATTTAATTGTTTAATTGCTAACACCAGTGGAAACTGACAAGACAAACTGCTGCGATGGCAGAGATTCAGGTTTTCACTGAGAATTAAAGTCTGTTATTTTGCTGGTGATCATTGCTTCACCGTGAAGAGAAACTTTTCATTTCCATTTATATATTAACTTGTCTACTTGTGTGTACCATGAACACACAGCCGGTCTGGGACCAAAAATCTCCTTTTTAACATCTAAAGACCTTTGATTTGCCTTTTAAAATACAGGCAGGACACACACACACACACACAGACAAAGAAACAGACACGCACAAAGAAAAACACATACACACGCCCATAAAAGAAAAGGACCCCAAGGTGAGTATACGTCCTTTGTTGCTTCTCACCTTGTTGTCAGTGCATGGTAACCTTTCTCACGTATGTCCTTTTCTCTCCGTGTGTTTTGCTCTCGTCTCTGTGACTAAGGGACAAAGCATTAAGAGCCGTCACCATTACAGTCCGTTAACCTTACATGCTAGAGCAGATCACGTTAACAACCTGACAGTTCCCTTGAGCTTTTTTAATCCACGGAAAAACTTAGAGAACCACATGCATTTTCAATTAGGCTCTGCCATAAAATACTTCCAATCAAACATAGCAGTCCGTGCCGGACATACTGTATATGTTAAGATATATTACAAATGTTGAAATCAGTATCATAACTTCATCAACACCTTTATGTATAGTGTGTTTATTTTTTTTGTCAAATCAGCTGAAGGTGATGTTCAGTCATTTGAAATAAATAGACCCAGAATTTTTAAAAATATATTAAAGTATGTGTTATATAAGCTTCATTTCATGGCAGAAATTGTTTAACAAAGTACGTGGCACATTTTTCAAATATACCTAATGTATCTTAAAAAAAATCTTTTGTTCAATATAATTGATTATTAAATGACACAGATTTTCTTTCTTTTTTAAAGAATTGTTTTTAGGAAAAACAAGACCTACCACTGTTATGTTAACAGTATAAATGTTATACTAATCAGAAGATTAAGGTGATGATGACAACATGGCTCTGCGCGTGAATAAACTGTAAACATTAAAAAATAATGATAATCAAAAATAAATTGTAAAATACTGAATACAGAGCTTGAATTGCATATTTGCGTCTCATGCAGAGGTGGGATATTGTTGATGTATAGAGAGATGACCTAGATTGGTCAATAAACAAATCCATTCACATAATTTGAACAAGTTTAAGTTAAAGACCTCTGGACTATAAAGTGTTTTCAGTGATTAGAGAATTATTGGAGAAGTATTTGTACTTGTACTCAGTATAAATATCACTCTCAATATTAGTAATCAAATCAAACATTCACCACAGAGTAAATAAAAGGCACTTACCTATGATCACCTTCAGTGGTGCAGCTATGTGACATGAAGCTGTCAGAAATTCACCCAAAACATTCACATCTTCAGCTGTCAATCGAAGTCCCTCCGCTCAGTGTAATATCAGCTGGCTCCTGAATGAATTAGTCTTCATCAAAGACACCAGGTGGTTTTTCTTTTAATTCAATGAAGTTCTGCAAGATCTGTGCAAGTCCTTTGTGTGCCTGCTGACTGTGTTGTCCTTGCTGTGTTGGAGTTCACAAGTGTATGTCAGTGTAATCCATTTGATAGCTGTGATAGTCCCAGCTCCTTGTGCGTCACGTTATGCTCTTGCAATGTGCTGTGCCTCCAGCACCACCAGCAGAAATGAATCTGAGCTCCGTCTGCTCTTACCTCCCCCATCCCTCCTCCCACTATCCCCTCCTCCTGGGTCAACCAGCCTGTCCTCCAGGGCTGAGGGTGGAGCGTGCAGCAGCCAGGATTTGAGGGAGGGTGTTATACATACCTATGAAGTGTATGAGAGCGAGAGAGAGAGAGAGTGTGTGTGTGTGTGTGTGCACGAGAGAGAGAGAGAGATAGGTGGACAGTGAGACAGAGTACTGGGTTTATCTGCATGTGCACGTGGTGTACAGTATATGTGTGGGTGTGTAGGCCTATATGTGCAAACTTGTTTTTGAAGTTAATGTTTGCATATATGTGTGTGTGTGTGTGTGTGTGTGCCAATGTGACTAAGAGAGAGCAGGGGCAAGACAAAGAAGCACCTCCCCTCATTGTAATGATTCATGCCAGGTGTAAGTCATTGATACACGCCACTCGTGTTTTCGTGCAAAGCTCTCCTCTGTTTTGCGCCCTCTTGCCGTCCATCTCCTTTGTTGCTGGTGGACAAGAGCCGATGCACTTCCACCTATCCAGGAATACCGATTGGCTGAGTCATCTGGGCCAGCAGCAGGTCACACCCTTGGTTTTTCACGCAGTGACGATTAGTGCAAAGAAGAACAAAAAACGTGCTGTCTTTCAGTTTTAATGTCAAAGCACTCTCTCACACACACACCTTACACGTGATGGTAAGGAAATACAGTGCATGCACGCAAACACTCACAGGTGTACAATGAGTGAATTCATAAATGTATGCATACACAGGCACACTCTTATGCACAAACTTTGAACACACACAAAAATCCAACCAAACAGGCAAATGATGGCAATGTACACAAATTTATTTTGACAAGAAAATTGCAGCTTCCTCTTACTTTTTCCGTTAAAGCTGCACTTAACAAGGAAACTGTAGTTCATTGACCTTTTACAAGTATTATATCATTCCTATTCAGTGGCCCCCAGCACACACACACACACACATACATGCACACACAGCACGTTATACCCATGGGGCACTCTTTGTCTGTCTAGCCCAAAGCCATTGATCCCTGGCCAGCAGAGACTGGATTGTCCCATGATGTCAGAAAACCTTGCCGTTTTCCTCCAGCGGTGCCGGCAGGTTCACATCAGATGTCTCCCTCAGTCGAATCATTCTGTCCTGCTGCTGAGGAGGTGGGGCTGTGAGCTCCCTGAGAATCACTCTAATATGATTATCCTGGCTCCTCCGGTCTTAGAGGACATTTTGTCACAAAACAGTAAAGCAGAAAAAATAATCCACAATCTGCTTTGTTCATTTCATAGCTACACGTGACAACCGATGAGCAAGAGACGACGTAAGGAGCGGCAACAAAGAGAACAAGTGTTAGCTGGACAATGAAATCACATTGAATGTGTGAGATTGAGATTTGATCAGATTTAGTATGAGTTTTAAAGTTAGGAAAATACACCTTTGTAGAAAAAGACACCCTGTGTGAAATATCTTATCTGGGAACAAATCATCCCACATTACATTACTATTAATGTCTATCTGATATCTGGCTGGACATTCTCCCACATGTTGGGGTTTATTTCCAGTTCCTAGTATTATGCCAGAAATATAAATGACAGCTGTTTTCCTCTGGGATGGAGTCTCTTCTGCAAAGACCTTTCAGTGACTCTTCTCAGGGACCTCAAACAGAGGTGTTGACAATTCTAAAAAAAATTTGCATTGAGGTTATATAAATCAGCCGTGCGGTCAGTCAGGGGCCCTCCTCTGCCTGGAGAAGAGAAAGATGGAGACAGTCCTGGAATATACTGACCTGAATCCAAAAACAGTCACTCAATCAAGTTCACTTTTCAGCCCAAAGTGTTTGGCTCTGTCAGAGACCACAAACATGGCTACCATCAACCTCAACAGAGAGAGATGAGGCTTAACTGAATGTTCACAAGAGGGATAAAAGGTCCAACAGAGCGATTTGTCTTCCTTTAGGACGGCCTGAATTACGTTGAGAAGTGCACAGAGCACAGAACAACACCTGGTCTGACAAAGTTGGCCCTGAAAAGTTAAGGAACATCTGAGGGAATCATTAACTGTCAGCTGACCCATGAATTACAGGCAGATGAAGAATTTGGGATTCATCTTGTGTAAATCCATAATAACCAGGAAAAGGTACTGTTGGAGAATACTTTGCCAATAAAGTGCTGTTTTATTTCTATCAAAGGTCCTATTGCTGTCATTATACTAAGAGCTCTTTTCCATGAAATGATACAAGCACGCATTACTTTTGCAACTGAAAAAAACACATTCCTCTTCCATTTTGAGCATGAAGTTAATGCTCTTATACAGAGCCAAAGAGGTGAAAAAATAATGACTGTATTTACTGTATACCACAATAGAATAGTACTCTTATAGTAGAATAGTTCAGTTCATTTATAGGGTTGGGTCACCTAAATCACACAGTTTCTGTTTTATTTGTTTGTAAGTTTTACAAGCTCAGTGCATTAAAAGTGTTCACAGCATTGAAAAAAATTATATTTCAAAAAAATCAATGGGAACATCTCTCTCCAGAAGCATTTTCCGTGTTATGTTTCCCTGGCTAATACACAGAACTGCTGTAAACATATGAGCCTATTTCTTTGGTAGAAAGTAGTTCCAATGAAAACAGTCCACAGTGTGTTGACACATTGCTGTTGATTTTTTTTTTTTATCTAACTTTCAATGCCGTGAGCATCACAAACAAAATTCCATTGATCTTCCTTATATTGAGGTGACTGCAGAAACCTCAAGAGATGGATATCTCAAACACTTGGACAAGGAAAACTGAAACTATTTACATGGAAAAATAACACCAGAGAGCACCCAATCTTTTATGTATCAGGCCTGTATTGAATGTAGTAGCTGTATTGCAGAGGAGTAGTTGCAGTGAAATGTCCGTAAAGGGGAAATCCACCAATTTTACACATCAAAGTCTAACAGGTCTTGGGGAGTACTGCTGCATATGTGAAAAAGTGAGTAATTGTGAGTAATGTAGCCACTAGGTTTTAACAAGGAAGAATAATTTGTGAAAAAGACAATATCTCTGGTTCAGCTGTTTTGATTTTGATCCTTTTTTAAACTGTCCATTGTGAGTCCAACAGCGTTATAAGAGTGCAATGCTAAATTGATGGAGTACTGTTTTAAGCACCAGGAGTAAAAGTATTTGCTTGTATTTTGTTTTTGTGATTTTATTTCATTGACCTGCCTTTACATTTTCATTCTCTCTGTTCAGTTCCCTCTATTAATTTATTCTAGTAGTAGTCTGCATTGTCTTTTTGCTTTTTTGTGTTATAAATTCCTTTTAAAGTAAACATGTACTGGCGGCTAGATGTAACTATCAATACATCAATTTTTATGAGCTAATCAAATGTTTTGAATGATACTAAACTCCATTTTACAAAGTAGCTATAGCTAAGAGATCAACATGGTGAAGTAAAAACACTTTTATTAATGAGACACTTTGGCAGGACACGATACTGTTGCTGGGATCAAGTTTGTGGTCTTTGAGCTACACATGCTCTGTAAACAAAAGCCCTGCAGCTAGAAAGTGCAGACATTATGAATATGTGTCTTGTTTACTTTATGTTCATTTCAAAAGACAGATTGTCCATAATATAATCTGTTTATGAAATTTCAAAGCATTAAGTGTGGAGTGGCGAATTAATTCATCATATCATAGCAAGCTCTGCATATGGTTACAGTATGATAACCATGACCACTTTTCATAGAGGAATACAACTATTATCTCTGTGTGCTTTGTCATTCTAATAGCTGTAGAAGACATAGATGAATAAGCTGAATGGCAGACCTGTGATTCTCACTGCCAAGTTTGATGTTAATGGAGGCTTGTGAAGACAGAGCTGATCCACTGGCTCTCACAGATACAGATGGTTCACACAGGGATGTCAAATAGATATAAGAAATGAAGTTACACCAAACACTGCCGTATGAACGTGATCCAAACCTTGGGCCAACTACAGTAAATTGCATGTTTGGATACATCTATATGTGGGAGAAGAAGAGAGATAACTGGTGAGAAGCCAGGAATGAAAGTATGTAGGCTACACATGTGAATGTGGAATGTCATGTTCAGAGCCAATCATGAGGATCGGGATCCGCCCTATCCAGGCATTTTGAATGGATTAATGAATACTGGCATTTTCCGATCCTTTGTTATGTGGCATACCAGATGTCAAAGTTAAAAAACTTGAACTGTTTCTGAAACACATACCATTGTTAACATCTTTTTGCCTCTATTCCAGCAACATTTTGCTTGTGGCCATACCTTAAGTGCTGCTATTGGTTGAAAACTGCATTTCAACTTTGATGTCTTCAATTTATGAAGAGAGGCTGTCACAATTCAGACAAAACATTCCTGCCACAAGATTTCCACACGGACACCCCGTGCAGTATACATTGTGCAGCTGTAACATGTAGGGGGGCATCTAATGAACAATACTACTAAATGAAAACAAACTAAAAATTTAATCATATATCATATCAGACCAAAATCAGTATAGCCATTAGGATTTAGTAAAAACATGGATCAGGACATTCCTAATTCGACAGCACATGTGCACTACCAATATTTACTGTTAGGATCCATGGACTTTATCTGGTTTTGTTTATGTAAGGGTTTTATTTTGAAGTCATGTCTTGTTTCTTCTGTGTTCCCGCTTCCTGGTGTCTCTGCCCTTGATTGTATTCACCTGTGTCTCGTCACTCACCTGTTTCTGTTTCCCTCGTCAGTGTCTTGCCCTATATATGCCTGTGCCTTTCCTTTGTGTTTTGTTGGGTCTTTGCTAGATGTTAGAAGTTCCAAGTGCTTTGTGTTCATGCCACGGTCCATGTCTGTGAGTTTTTCATGCTTCGTTGTTGGACTGTCTTTGTGGATTACCTTTGTATCTCGTGTTCCTGTGTTTTTGGATTTCCCAGTTTGTTTGTACCTGTCACCACCCACAGTAAGATAATAAACCTTTTGTTTTGAGCTTACTGGTATGTCTGCGTTTGGGTCCTACTCCTACAATCCCGTAACCCCTCACCCCAACCGATACCTTGAAGCCACGTATCCTAACATTTACAGTATGTGTAGGCTATCCCCCAGGGGTCCAGAGACCTGGCTTCTTCTGCAAAAGGGTCTGGGATACAAGGGGGTATTTTCTGCAGGGTCACTGTAACTGTCAAGAATTCAAACCTGTTTATCTTTCTCATATTTATCATCTGTTTCCTCTCCTCTTTGTGGCCCTTCACTTGGTTTATTGGTCTGCTGTCTTTTTGCTCAATCTGTCAGAACCCCCTTACTGCTAGATGGCAATGATGGATTTTCTGCGTGCACAGCAAACATACAAAAGGCTCAGATAAGGGAAGATGAACAACAAACCAAATATATTGACAGAAAAGAGGAGACAGTAGAAAAAGAACCAGGCAGAGAAGAAGCACAAAAGAGAGGAAAGAACTCAGCATGAAGATGCTTTTGAAATGTTTTGTTTGAGATGAGAGCCGTGTTTAAGGATGTGCCATTTGAACCATCAATCGGGGGAGGCTGCAACAAAAACAAACTTTTAAAGCTCTCTTTTCCTCCCTCTTTTCCTCTGCACGCACTATCTGTCCATCCATCCTGCCTGATCCTACATCTCCTCTGTGGCAAACAAATTGGTTGGGAACAGGAAAAACAGGATAGGCTGTAATTCAACCGTAAGAGATGGATAGAAGGACGTGGAATGGTGGATATCTGCATCCTGGAAAAAGAAAAGTAAACACCATGAGGAGAAACAATTAGAGCGATCAAGCAGAAAGGAAGAGAGCAGGGTAAATTAGGGGAGGGGGGAAACTGTCAGTGAAGAGAAAGCAAGACGTGGGAACACCGGTGACGTCAAAGTGGAAGAAAGTGCACGGTTCAGGAGCTTTGTGCTCGTGGAGCACTGAGCGTGATCGTCCAGAAAAAACAGACTGTAAACACAACCTGATGGTTGTGGGAGACAGTGTGGTTGTGTGTGTACACAGAGTGTGTACATGAGTGAGCAGCGCAGTGTGCCGCATGTTTCCATACAGATGGAAGTTTGTTTAGAGTAGGGTGAGTGTGAAAAGTGAGTATGCAGATGGAGATGCAGATGTGGTGAATAGCACTCTGTGCTCTTCGGGGGTCTCTGGGATAAACTGGCACTGTCGAGACATTTTTGCCCTCAGAATTTCTTCCACTTTCTCAATGTCAGACAACTCCCCTACTGGATCTGGACTCACGACCTGTTTGTGTGTGTGTGTGTGTGTGTGTGTGTGTGTGTGTGTGTGTGTGTGTGTAGGCAGCAGAGGATTCAGTATCCACAACCACATATTGCATCTTTATGTACATTATCTATGCATGTGCACATCCATGGGTCAAGGTGGATCTGTATGTCTCTAAATTACATTTTTCGGGCCCCCGGATCCCCAGGGTACCCAAAAGCCCTTCGCTTTCTGACAGAGAATTAGATGAGAAGATTGATACCACTAACAACTCTACGGCCAGTGGCCGGCTAACTTTGCTTAGCATTAAGACTGGAAATGGGGAAACAGCTAGCCGACTTACCAGCACCTCTAAAGCTCATTAATTAACACAATGAATCTTGTTTGTTTAATTCATTCAAAAAACCACCATTAAGTGAATAAGGGTATTTCCTGAAATGTCAAACTTATTTAACTTACTTAATATTTCTTTGCATATGCATATCCAATGCTCTATTGAATCTGTGTTCTATATGCTTTGGATATCTATATTTGCTTTGTGTATATTTTACAAGTGTACATGTATACACATGTGCACATTGTTTTATTACAGAATAAACCCAAACCAAACCACCACCCAATCTTGAGGCTCTGTCTTAGGGCGTCTTGTTTCAAGACCTTTAAGTTGATATT
The DNA here is from genome assembly GCA_002120245.1 of Maccullochella peelii. Lineage (NCBI taxonomy): Eukaryota > Metazoa > Chordata > Actinopteri > Centrarchiformes > Percichthyidae > Maccullochella > Maccullochella peelii. The sequence goes on from LKNJ01000037.1 coordinate 179,155, forward strand.
GTGCTTACATGGTGCATATTCCTAAACATTACTTCAAACACACAGCAAACCTGGGGTCAGGATTGGTATTCCAGCAAAGGAGTAATTGTTGGTTTCTTGTGCTCTAGGCAAAATATAATCAAGCTGCCATGTGTAGTCAACTGTGTGCTCTGTACTTGATTGATAATTGCAGGCAAAATAGAGGGTATATACACAATGCACAGAGGGTGGGAGGAGTAGGGAGTCAATAGGAGCACATTAGCTCAGTCTTGCTGTGAGGCCACCTATAACAGGTTACTCTGGCCGTGTGCACCTGCAGATTTTTAACAATCAGGAACAGTTGTGTGTGAGTAGAAGAATGGCAGTGGAATAGAGATGACCACCAGATATTTGTTTAGACAGATGTCCCTGAATCCTGGTACGCCCCTGTGTAAACCCCAAAAGATGGACTGAGTTAGACAGTGTTACACAAACTGGAAGAGACGGATGAAGAGTTGCGGCTGGAAAAAAACCCCCCTCAAACATTGACCGTAGAGGTATAGCAATTCCACTTTGGAAATACAAGGAGTCAGAGAAAGAGGAAACCAGAGGAGAAAAGCAAGCTTCCCACCCAAGGCAAAGAAAATCCAGGTTGGAATCATCTCTAGATGTTTCCCTTAACGAGGACTGAAGGTAGAAGATGGATTGCAGCCCAAATGTGGACACACACATACAAACACACACTCATGCCACCTCAAAGGGTTTGTGCTTTCTGTCAAAATGAGCATTAGTTTATGACATATCAAGAAACCAGTGTTGCACTGTGGAAAAGAAATTGTTGAAATACAGGGTGTGTGTTTGCGTGCATTTTTGAGCATGTGCATAGTTGCATATATATGCGCCGGTGCATGCACTCTCAAGAATGCATGTTTCCATATATCTGCTTATCATGCGCAGTTCTGCATGCATGGGAGTGTTGACGTCATAGTGTTAATGATGATTATGATGATGGTGTTTATTTATCTCCCAAGGTGGAAAAAGGTAGACGGTGATTGAATGAGTGCAGTGTCAGGGGCTGCACAGAGCGGAGCTCGAGCCAGGAAGAGAGAGGGAGCAAGGAAGGTTGAGAGTGGGGAAGAGGGGTGAATAGCTCTCTGTGTGGGGAATGAGAGAAAAGAGACAGCCTCTTGTGGTATGTTTACATGTCAATGTAGTTCCTCGTCTGATTGATCATACTGGGCTTCTTCATGCTATAATTTAACTGGGACCGTTATGTCTATTATGTACTAAGTGTCATGCAATGATATGTTGCTGCATGTAATTTCATTTAGTTACTCTTTGGACACTGTAAGTAATGTCTGGCCTATGCTAATAGGGAGAGTGCATTAAAAGGCTTGCTCCATGTTATTCTACCATTGTGATTTATCATAGCGTAAACCTACAAACCATCTCCATGTGGCAGGCTGTGTAAATCTGGGCTTGGCTAGATGCTGCTTTGGACTGAGAGACACCAGTGGAGGTATATTTAATAGGAGAATAAACCAAATCTGATGTGCTTAATGGAAATGAAAAGGTAACCACAAGTAATAACTGCACAATTACCCAACTGTACAACTTACGGACTTACATCCAAGATTAAAAAAAGTGGTTTGTTTTCCTGAATTGCCCTGACCACTGCAATGCAATCATCCACTGTAATCAATCAACTTAATTAGACATATGTGTTGATACGTGAGTGTTATCAGGAAACAACCCATCACCAGCCGATACTCTCTGCTCTGCTTTGAAGCATGGTACAAATAATGTGGGAACAATTGCTGTGAGTCCTAAGTGCAGATCAGAGTTTTCTGAGTTGAAAGCTGAGGTGCTGGTTAAATCAGGCTGGTTGTTATTATTTAACCAGCAAAGAGGGGGAGGAATGGGGGAGAAGAGGCTCTCGGTGATGGAAGGATTGAAGGAGGGTGGCAGATGAAAAGGGCCAAACAGAATAGGGAGATCACAAAATGGTGTATAGTCGTTTGTTTTTGCCTTGAGGAGGAAATGGTTTGGCCATGTAGTGGAAAATCTCTGCCAGGATAATAGGAGGCAGGAATTGTAGGAAAAGTGATGAGGATGATTGAAAAGGAGGGAGGCAGACACACACACACACACACACACACACACACACACACACACACACACACACACACACACACACACTGACATGCACAAACAAATATGCATACATAAAGGAGGGTGTTTAGGAAAACGTTGTTCATCTCCTGTTACAGTCAATGAAACATTAAGTATGTCAGTCACAGTGGTGTGTTTGTGAGGTGTCAGGTTAGTGCCCTTCCCAGAGAGGCCCTCCTCACTCGTGGGCGGCTTTCTGTGTGTGTGGGTGTATGTCTACCTATTTCTGTTTGTTTAACGAAGCCCTCTCGTGTGTAAAATGAGTCTTAACACCTGATCGGGCTCAGAGTGTCAGCCTGACCAAGGGTGCTAATCTGATAGAGTAACTTTGTTAGACCTTGTCTAGATACATCATTTTGTTTGCGCTAAGCATTGTTGTAACATCAAGATCAAATGTCAGCAGATAAGAGACTTATGGTTCACATCAAACCAAGCCTGATGGTGTTAATGTGAAATGTATAGTGTAGTGTGACTGTGTTTAAAGTAATGTTCCCATACCTTCTAAAGGAGTGTGAACCTACACTTCCCAGGTAGAGGAGACTGAACGGGCTATGGAAACCCAGCAACAGTTGGATCATTAAGGCCATAAAAATATCTTGGTATACCAGTTTTCTACTTCTCCTCTCCTGGGACAGAGGTGTCACTTCTGCTTAGGAGTTTGGGATGTTGGAACAAACAGTTGTTGTGTCCTGCCGAGTGGTATAACAGACCTTGGATAAGTTGAGTTTACTGGCCCAACACAGCAGTGCAAGCTGTCTCTTTCGCCATCTGCTACTACTCAGAGTGGGCTCCTGATGACAAGACTGTGACAGGGCAATAATGACGCTGCATCAACTAGCCAAATGGGATGGATGACAAGTTTCAGTTACTGACAGTGGATTAGCTGTTCTCTCTCCGACTTCCTTCCTGCTGTGATGGCCACAGAGTCCTGTGAAGAAGTGAATGTCATCTCTTTGAAATATACTTTGTTACACCTTTCACAATTAAGTGAATAATATTAAGGTAGAACGAATAGATTGCACCATTAGGGGCTGAGGTGAAGCTCTCACTGCAATTTATACCATCCCCGGGTGGCCCCTGTTCTTCCTAGCTCTTCAACGGATGTTCTCAGAGTAACATAAACAACCCAGCCCAGCTCATCGGGTCATAAGGTTAGCCATAATGCAGGCAATTAGCCTGAGTAATTCCATATTTAGAAATATAAACCATGTCCATTTGTCGCTGATGTTGAAACATTTTCTAAACATTGAAGATGTCCTGAGGCAGAGCACTATGTCCAAGTAAAACTGGGAGTGTATAACACTGGATGAGTGTGAACAAGGGTGTAAAGAAAGAAAGAAAGAAAGAAAGAAAAATATATTTAGAATGCAGTCTTTGTGGGTCTCCTGTGAGGTGTTTAGTGGAACAGAGCAAGGATTAGGTTTCATTATTATAATTCCGTGGAAAATGTCGCTCCACGCTCAGTTTTTCTCCAGCGTCTTTAATTCCACCTGCTTGCTGGAAGGACTCCCCCCACCCCCATACTGTCGCTCCTTAACCAAAATCTTAAAACACCTTTGGGGGGAAACACATAAACAAATAGCTAGTCTGAGGATTCTTTCCACGATTTGGTGTATTCATTCAGTGACTGATATTTTAGAGTTTGTAGGCTTGTAGTTAGCTGAAATGAACACCATACAGTCAGCACCATGCAGACACAGTGAGTGTGCACACCTAAAGTTAGTATAGGTGTTGAGATTAGCAAAACAGATTAGTGCTTATCCTGTGCACAGACTAAACTAAACTAGTGCTTTCAAAAAACTGCAACATACAGTAATTGCTTGGGAAATTACAGCATGAGGTCATAGCAAAATCTGAAAAATGAAGCCATATATTGAACACAGCCTATCTTCAGCAGGGCTCTGAGTGCTGTTTTTCTAAGATTAGGTAATAGGATGATAGGAAGCCATGGGTAGGGATGGTGAAGTGGGTAAAGGGAAGGTGCTGGGCAGGTATGTGCACTTGAAGGGTTTCTGAAAGAAACATCAGATCAGCAGCAGTGAAAGAATGTGAGAAAAAAAAGTATAGGTATAAGTATAAGTGCCAAACTTTTACTCTCAGAGCCAGTAACAACAGGATACGAACGTTGAAAATCATATATTTCAAAAGCCAGTCTGTTTATCAGTTCATAACCAGGCTGGGTCCATTATCTTCGTGCCTTCATGATTCTCCCAGCTGTTCCATAAGATACCATCAAAAACAGATCAAAGGTTAGAAATAATACTAAAATCACTGTCACTGTTTTAATATTACTGCTTGAATTTTCAACTAAGACACATGACCTAAGTGATAAAGCCTAATGGCAGTACATCAGTTGAGAACGGTCAGAGACAGAGGGTGCTTACTGCTTCATTCCCTCTGGATTTATCCAAAAACTGGGTTGACTGGTTCACTATTAAAAGATGGCGAGATAAAAGAGGAGATGGAAGGTAGGTCATCGCCAGACTGTGTTTTCATATCGTCCTTGTCTTAGGTGGCTTTGCCGGGTCACATCAGGTATGTCACTGATTAGCCTGCCCTGAGGCCAGGTGTGTTCTGGCTGCCAGCTGCTTCCTGTCTGCAGCCTCCCAGTTGGTTCACCAGGATCGAACACGCCACAAATTCACTCCTGCAGCCACCACATACATTCCTCTGACAGTGGAAAGTCAGCATACTCACTTCTTTCATTAGCACATATCCAATGCAACTTAAGCACAGTCTGCCACAGAACCTCAGAAACCCACTTCAGGTGCCACCCCCCCACCCCCCCACCCCCCAGACTTCAAATTTCATTCAGGAACCAGACAAGAATCCTGCCGAGCTGTCACAGTGAATGGAGATATATAATCAAAACTGCGTTTTCTGGTGGATTTGCAGAAATCTGTTTTCATCAAAACTCTTTAGAGATGCTTCACCTGAGGAGGGTGGGGAGAGTACTGCAGACATTCAAGGCAAGGGAGGGGGTCAAATAGATAGAAATCAGGAAATAGTCCCAGATTATATGAGACAGAAAAAAGGGAGAGGCACAAGAGAAATGACTCGTGCTTTTATTTAACAGCTACTGTTAAGTAAAAAATATGGACAGTGGTAAAAAGGATTTGGATTAGGATAACATTTAAATGTCACATTTTTTATTTTGGGAGTTTCAGAGAGACTGCGTATATCTTTCAGTATGACATATTTACTCTCTTAATAGCAAGTGTCTGGCAATAGGTGGGAGATGGTCCCGGCCAGGTCGAGGAGATAATCGCTCACTGCGCACAGAGCTGAGTCACTGGACGTTGGTGGGAAAGAGATTTATTAGATGAAACTATGAGTGTCGCTGGGAAATATGCTTTGTTTTGGCAATCAAGCGAACACGCTGTTTTTAAACTGGTGAACACAGGGCTGGAAAGTGGAGGGTTGCAGAGTTGTCAAAGTGCCAAAAAGCTCGTATTTCAGGGGAGCAGAGTTGTAATGACATCAGGGCCGTGTAATGCAGGTTGTCATGAGCGCAGCATGCTTGCCTTGATGTAATGTAACTCTGGCAGTGCCACCTGAACTCACAGCTAGGGCACAGACTGTAAAACATTTAATAGCAGTAGAGATAGAGAGATCGAAGGAGAGAGAGAGAGCAAGAAATTGAAAGAATGAAAGAGAGATTGAAAAAGAGAGAGACAAAAATATATGGATAGAAGAATGGTTTTAGATGGAGCAAATAGCCCATCAATAACCAATCAATCCCTGCTATTACCTCTCCTCCCTCCCTTCCATCCTTCCCAGTATACATCTGGCCTGTTTACAGCATATCAATGTTCTCAGAAGACCCAGACAGCAACACAAGCCCACTAATTTATCATAAACATAAAACCAAACAGAAATAGCTCATTGGCTCCCCTCACTCTCACTTTGCCAAGAAGCTTCCAGTGCCAAGGAGAGGGGGGAAAAAAATTGTACGAGGTGGTTAAGGAAAAGTGAGCAAGACAGACAGGTTCCTATTTAGACACAATGCAATAAAGCACCCCGCATGCATGCTAACCCCTGTCCCCATGCATCATTTAACCACACTGGACCTCTGACAGGGCAGAATACCAAAGCAGGGCCATGTAAAGGGCTCGTGTAGCACAGGTGGAATCAGTTTCTCTGCCTGCAGCTAAGAACATGGCTCCAGTAAAAGCATATGTGCACACATATATAAGACATATGCAGGTATATAATCATATACATACACGTATGCACATACACAAACACACAGCTATGCCTGGAGCCTCGCATTTCCTCCCCTGGGGATAAAACAGAAAGCACTATGTACTCACAAATTTCTTTTACAAGGCACAACATAAGTACTGGAGTCACATAAAACAAGTGTGTGTGGTTCTTTTCAAATAAGTAACTATGTTTTGACTATGAGCTCAGAGTGGAGAGTCCCCTGTAACTATGTAGTAGTATCAGGGTGGCCACATTAGTCAAGTCAGAGACACTCTTAACTGCATGACCCAGGTTCAAGCACCATGTTGGCCTGCACATGCTCTTTGGAGTGTCCTTCTGCAAAGTAGTGCAACCCCAGCAGGGACGCATGCTCTGTAGTTGGTGGTCTAGCAATCAGTCCGCAAATAGGAATAGTCCAGCAACCAAAAGAGAAAATGGAGAAATAAAACTTTTCTGACGGGGATCACTTCACTTTTGGCAGCGCTGCGCCAATAAGCATCTTATGGTGTCAGTGGGTGGTAAGCCTCTTGTGTTAAAAACGGCCCTGTAAAAAAGTAATAACAGTGTGCAGCTCCAGATAAAGAGGTAGGCAGGAGTCAGATGCTCTCTTGGTTCCTTTCTTTGCAAGATAAGGTGATGAAGTGTTTGAATAGCTAACTACCCAGTGAACTCCCTGGTTATCAAACTATATCAACTATACATCATACTGTTCTTCCTCCCACTCCCAAACAAAACCTCACCATCCTCCCTACCTTCGATTAGCCTGTTACCCTGGCTCTCCCCCGTATCCTCCTGCCACGTCCACACTCTCTCCCCTCCATTCCTCTGCATGCCATCCTCCTTGACCTCTTTTCTACATCCATTTCTGCCAAGAAAACATCACCACTAACTTCTCCCAACTACTCGTTCATAATTCTTCTCTGATTAGGGCTGTCACTGCTGAGGAAGACACTGAAAGTCCCTATTAAGAGAAAGCCAAGAGGACACACAGAGAGCCCAAAACACACACGGCCAGGCCCAAGTAGTGGAGAATAGCTGACCGTTGACGTAGCTTAATGTAGCTAAGCCATAGCTGTGGGGGAAGGGGGAGGAGCAGAACTGGCTGACTGGTTGCAGCTGTGCTGATCAGAGGCAGGAGGCAGAGAGGATTGATTACAATCACCTGCAATGCAGCGCGTAGCGTAGCAGAGCTGATCAACATGAAAAGACGGGGCATGTTCATATGAAGTGGAAATTTCACATTGGATCTTGAATTACACTGGACTAATAGTGTGTGTGTCAAAGGGTGACAGAGAGAGAGAGAGATAGAGAGAGAACGAGGAGCAAGCTAGGGAAGAATTATGTCCAATAATGAAACCACATGTTTTAATAGTAGGGCCATATGCCCTGGTTTGACTCAGCCTTTCAGATTAGCATTTCTCTTGTAAAGGTGGATGAAAAATTCTAAACATGGTGTATCAAAGAGACATGAGAAGGAGAGGAATGGAGGAGAAGCAGGAAGCACATGCAGGAGAGAAAAAAAGACATGTAAGCTGGTAAACCAGCCAGCAGCTGCACGTTTAGTGAGTGGTAGAAAGATGAAACACACCTGTATGAGTGTACATGATATAAGAAATGTCTGCTGTTTGAATGACCGGTGATAACTATGGGAGATTACATAAAATATCATCACAGAATCTCCCTTTATCAACCTGGTCAGTGAAGTGTATTCATTCACTATATTCCCAGACAGCAGGGATGGACAGACTGTATGTGAAACGTTTAAAGCATCATGTCACCCACATTATGAAAAAAAAAACAATTTCTCACTTACATCTAGTAATATCTTGCCATGCTGATAGCTCTGGTGTATTTTGTGCAGCAAAGGTGTGATATCTGTCTATGTGTCAGCTTCTACTCCAATACAATGGAGGTGAATAAAAGTGTGTTTGTGGTGCTCACAGTATCAAAGAATTACATTTAAAAAGTTCAATAGAAACATTTCTTTTCAGAAATACTGTCCCCATTGCTCTGGATAATCACAACATGTTGTGAACTGTTTTGAAGAACAGTGTTGAATTTTCCAAATGTGATTTTTCATTGCTGTGAGCACTACAAATACAATTTCACATGCCTCATTTACATTGGAATGACAGTACAAATCTCAGAGATAGATATCTATAAAACTTGGCACATAAAACCAAAACTATCTGAAAGACTAGATAACATTGTGGGTACGTGAGATTTATTTATTTATTTATTTGTAATTTGGGTGAACCAACCCTTGAAAGGCAGCTCTTTCAGCAAAAACTGCACAGCAGGTTGGGCCCCTTCACAGGTTTATACAAGACTGAATGGTGGCTTGTAAAGGTCAAGTGGCCAGTGGTTAGTTGCAACATCTCCCTCTCCGACCATCTGCCTCATGGCATGGCTCCAGCAGAGGCTCAGAGGGGACAGAGCAGCTCTGGAGGAAGGGGGGAGGCCGAGAGGTGAGGGGTGACGAGGGAGCGGGCGCGTAGCTCCATGTACGGTGATGACAAATGATTTAAGGTACGGTGAGGTACACAACAGCCCGAGTGGAATAAGATGATGAGAAAAAGCTGGCTGCAGAGTAGGGGAACCTCTTACAGAAAGTACAACAAAAAAAGAATGATTCTAAATTAAAAAAAGGCGACAGCATATAGGAGCCAACTCGCTGTCTCTGTAGAGTGAACAACTGACATGAATAGAGAGGTAGTAAAACAGTTAAAGACAGCCAATTGGCAGAGGCCAAGGTACACATGTAGTGATTCCTTGCACATTTCACACACTGCAAACCGTAGAGGGAACAGTTTGTCACTTTCCCACAGAATTGGACACATGATAAATTGGCCAGTGCCATTACATAGGGATGTGCCCCTGTGACCGCAGGCCCTATCGGAGAAAGAGAGGCACACTGGGATTATTTGTACAATATATGTGAGCAGGAGGTCACTGCTGAATGATACACCACTATAACATCTATCTGCTCCCCCTCCTCCTGCGTCTGCTGACTCAGAGGACCAGGGCACTTTTTCTTAACATGACTGGGTGTATTTTTTTTAAAACTAGAGGAAACAATAATGGATGGTTTGGTTTTACCAGGTGAAACTATAATAAATTGTTTGGTTTTACGCTAAATGAGGATAATTTCAACAGAGAGCAAAGCCAAAATCCGTCATGTTAGGCTTAGAAACATGTAGTCTGAAGCCTAGAAAAAGAACAGGAATTATCTTAATGTTTTATGTGGAACAATCTGCCTGCCAGAGATTCTTGCATCCCAATTTCCCTGCAGCATTTTCAAACTATAGTCAGTGCATTATTAATAACATGCTTATATAGTGAACCACAGTAATGTCATATTCTGCATTTTGTCCTTGTCAGGCGGTGTTTGTAACGAGCGAGCGCACAGGCATACAGTTGTGCACAATTTGCTCCAAATTCCAGTTTAGTGGCAACTCTGGAGTGTGCTGTTGCCACCTAGTGATGAAATGCAAAACAACTTGTCATCCAATGTTGTAAGACGCTGATGGAGCGTCAAATTGTAAAACAAACGGACGGATCAGTGAGCTTTATCTTAATTGAAACAAAATAATCTTTATCCCCAGAAGGAGGTCCGAACAGAGCTTCTTTCTTTGAGGCAGAGGCAAAGAATTAAGGCAAATCTTAACTGATCTCGGCAACAAAAAGTTCCTGTTTTTCAAGACTATACTGTATACACTCACTTGCCAGTTTATTAGATCACTTAGCTAAAACTAATGCAGTCTAATGCAACAGTCCTGCAGTAAATCCTACTCATGTTCAGTTATTGAAACTGTTTGAGGTGTTGATTCAACTGTATGATCGTTTCGGAGGATGTAGTGTGGTGCTGTTCAACTGTATTGCATTTTACAGAGGTGTTTGCTATTTAGCATACCCTCAATGTAAATGGGGTGGACAAAATAATAGAAACACCTGTCAGTATAAAGAGGTGTTGATTCATGAAGGTATGATTTATTGCAGGACTGTTGCATTAGTTTTAGCTATGGGTGTACCTAACAAACTGGCAACTGAATGTATATATAGTTTGAAAGTCAGTTTACTTTAGCTTTAAAACTAATTTGAGAGATGTTTCATATTCAAACCTGTCCAAAAAAATACTTTTAGATAGGTAGATAGTTTCCTTATTGATAATATTTGTGTTATACAGTATATATTCTCACCCACAGATATGATAAAAACCAGTATTTTCATACAAGATTATTGATAATATTTGTGTTATACAGTATATATTCCCACCCACAGATATGATAAAAACCAGTATTTTCATACAAGAGCTCGTCTGGTTAGACTTTAAGACACCAGTATATTTTTGTAATGTGATCCAAAGTTAGGAGAAAACATCATTATGGCACAAGCATAAAACTTCTTCAGCTTTGACATTAGTTATTCATGTACACCCCCGCTGATGATACAATACATATGAAAGAGATACATCACCATTTTTATAGTACAGTTGATCTGATGTGAACAGTGAAGGATAGTGCAGTATATAACAGACAGCTTGATATGTAAGTTACAGTATGACAAAAAAAAAATTAAATGAACATTGCACGTTTTGGTTGATTGAAAAGGCTGTAACAGTTGATGAATGAATGCAGGATATTTTCAATATTTCTGATATCTGTTCAGTGATTGACATACTGAAAAGAGGCCTTTTCATGTTTCATAACAATTTCTAAGAACAGATTGTCAATTGAATGAATCTGCTAGCAAATAGAACCTATCCTTACAGTAGGATTTATCATTCAATAGTAATGGTAATGGAACTGTCTCGTAAAGGTCATTATATGTGAAACACACAGGTGTGGATAAAAGGTCGTTTGTACAGTGAACTGGTCAGTAAGCAGTGTGAAGAAAGAAAAAAAAAAAAGGAACCGTTCTGATGTCAGTGATGAGACCCGAAGCTATGGAAAGAGACATGCATGGACACCCTCTCTCACACTGTACACCTGTCGCAGATACAAACAGCTGTTCAAACTCACACTTCTTATGAGTGTGTTTAGAGGTCAGACGTGAGCTTCCCTTTACTCTGGATCATCCTCATGATGGATTGCACCACCTCTGATGTGGTGCCCTGACCCCCAATATCAGCTGTGTGCAACTGCAAGAAAAAAAGAAAAAACAGGATGCTCACAAGCAAACAAAATTCATAAATTAAGTTAAAAAGCACCAAATGCCATGAAAATATTAAATTATGGAATGAGTCTTATTTTATTTGGGTGCTTTATATTTTTTTTAAGTGTCTGAATGCAAACAGTTTCCCACTGGGGAAAATGAAAATACATATAATCTCTCTAAAACTCAGCCATAGCAGCAACCAGTCTGTTGCCTTGGATGATAAGCAGATCAGGTTTTTAAATTCCAATGCCACACAATGTAAAAGCAGATACCATACAGTGTAGCACTTCATAAGAGCTTTATGCCATTGAAAAGAGAGTGACATTGAAAGGAGACAATGCTGCTTTGTGTGAATGTATTGTGATGCCCACTAGGAAGCATGCCAGACCTGCCACCAGGGCCTCTAAGCCTCTGTCACAAAACAATAGCCTGTTAACTTCATAGCAGCGAGACAGGTGAGGGGAGAGGCATATCAGTGAAGAACGACTTACCCTGGTTTCATTCATCGTGGTGAGGATTGCATTTCGGATCAGACTAGCGTACTCATAAAGCCTGGAGACATGTAGGAGAAAGAATTGTTTACATTACTGGTATACCACAGTCACAACACAGGAAGGTGTGTATTGAATTTCTTCTCTCTTTGCTTACTTAAGGTGGTCCAGCATCATGCAGCTGGCTAGCAGCATGGCAGTGGGGTTAGCAATGTTCCTGCCTGCAATACTCTTCCCTGTGTTCCTTGTGGCCTGAGAGGCCAGGAAAAATGGGGCAAGAAAGAGAAAAAAACTGAGTTACAACATATGAGACAGACATGATTTCATGTAGTTTTCATTCTTCAGAAAACAGAGGGGAACCACAAACTGCCAAACACTCACTGTTTCAAAGACAGCATAATCACGGCCATAATTAGCCCCGGGCACGAGACCAGGACCTCCCACAAGGCCTGCACACACGTTGCTCACCACGTTCCCGTACAGATTGGGCATCACCATCACATCAAACTGCTGGGGCTTGGACACCAGCTAAAAACACAAACACACAAGGTGGCAGGTGAATCACTTAGATAAAGCTAACATTTAGAAACTTTTCCAAACTCACAAACTCATGTGTCATTTACTCTTCTGTCACCTGCATGGTGGTGTTGTCCACAATCATGCTGTCAAATGTGATGTCTGGGTAACCAGAGGCCACTTCTCTGCAACACTGCAGGAACAAGCCATCAGCGAGTTTCCTGTTGGAGCAGAAAGGCCACATGTCCAGCACTGAGAAACTCATAGTATTACATAAGACTCAGGGGGCCACACAGCTCTTACATGGTACATTTGGCTCAGAGTAACTCACATGATGTTTGCCTTATGTACGGCAGTAACTCTACGACGACCTTTCTCCCTGGCCAGTCGGAAGGCATATTCAGCGATCCTGAGGGAATTGTTCCTTGTGATGATCTTGAGACACTCCACTACCCCTGATACACTCTAAAAGAAAACAGGGAGAAGAATGGCTGGCAAATGACATACTAAAGTTCAAGTAGTTGGTGCTGTCAATAATGTAGTAACATTGTTCTGATTTATTTGTACAGCAGCATGTAGAACTGACTTAGATCCATCTTCTGTGTAAAAGGTAGCAATCAGGCCGTTACAGTCAGTTAAGAAACGATGTGCAGTAAGTCGAGATGTCCACACACTGACATTCATTTTAGGCTTGTGTACATTTTATATTGCTCTAAATGTTTATCAAATGTAGTTGTTATTTCATAAAGATGACAACTAAGAATTTAATGTGGATTTGTCATGTCTGGCCAATATCAGTCTGTTTAATAAGGTCATCGTCTGCAGCAATACTGATCAAGTATATCAGTTAGATGTTTTTCCCTTGGTAAATAAATGCTTTTCCTTTAATAGTGCATGGGTAGTACCTCACTCTCATTTCAAAAGAGAATAAGGAGAGTAGAAGGTGGGGAGAAAGAAAGAGACAGAGAGAAAAGAGGTCTTTAAAAGGAGGCAATATAAGCGTGTGTTTCAGCAAACAATGGAATTGACTGTGTTTCTGTTTTGTCTGACCTCGTGCTCCAGACTGCTGTACTCTCCCTCTGTGTTCTCCCTGATGATCATGATGTCAATGTTCTTGTGGCGAGTCTGGACTCCGGGGAGGGACTGGCAGTGCATCACATTGGCAAACAGGTCTAAGCTTGTGCTGTTGATACACACATGGTACAAGAGAAGAATTGGGGGGGGTGTCAGGAAAAAACAATGGGTCAACTGACATTATCAGAGCCAAAAGAGCAAATGATGGAGGAAATGTAAGCCATTCTGACAAAAAAAAGAGAGACTTTATCAAGCGACGTAATCATTTCATTAAAACTCTTACCGAAGGAGATTATTTCTGGATTTTACAGCTGGCGCCATGGTATGATTGGTTTCTATGTTACCTATCAGGAAAGTAATGTCACAGTTTGGTGTCATGGGCTTATTATAAACAACATTCTTATGGCAGCGATGCTCTGCTTTTCATGTTTTCATGCTCTGCTTGTGAAACGGAAAAAAAGGGGTTTGCTTACCTTTGAGGGCAACTCCATTACGGCGGATGGCCGTGATGGCATTACCGATATCATCCTCAGTCTCCAAAGCGGAGTTGACATGCACCACCTCAAAGTCCACTGGCACACAGCTGAACCTAGCAGCATGAATACAAACCACATGGTGAGGCGATCCTCACTGGTCTGTAGTTAATACTTTGAACAGGATTTAGTTTAAGTCTAACCAACCTGAAAACCTCTCTGACATGATTGAGCAGCTCTGGGCCGATTCCATCTCCAGGTATGAGGGTCACAGTGTGTCTGCCTCCATACTTTGCAGGAGGGGGCTGTAACATTGGCATTTTATACATTATTAACTGCACTGATGGTTTAGCAAGTTTTAACCCAACTACAAATCACCTATATACATTGTTGGTGATATTCTGGTTATTGTTATGTTTTTTTCGACATCACACAGTCCTAGTATAAAAAAAAAAAAGGTAACGTTCTGTCTTCAGTGCATGAAGTGATGCATTGTAGTGTAGTGAACCATGTCAAAGTCAGCGACTTGTAATGTAGTTACTTACAATGTTTTCTCCCTGTTGATGAAGATGGACAGCAAGGAAAGCGGAAGGACAAGAGTTAGTTTGACAGCTACATAATTCCCCCCCAATAGGGAAGAAAAACAGATATACAGCACTCCCAGGTTACATTAAAACAGATCAAAAGTACCCAGCCACTTCCAAAGTTTAACCCAAAGCCATACAGTTTGGAAATCAGTAGCTGAATGAGTAGCAGTGATTTTTTATGGCATCACTAGTACATTATATACTCATTCAGTGTTAAAGTGCCAAATTGAGGAAATCACATCTACTCATTCTAACAAAATTGAAACCCACAGAGGCGATCTGATTCACTCACAGTTAGCATAGTCTTATTCCTGTGACTCGTCACAGTTGTTCCAAATACCTGAAATACAAAATAAAGAGAGGTGGTTTAGAGCGTATTTGTGAATGGATTTAGGCTAATTACCGGAGGGTCTACGTTGTTGACGTAGCAAAACTTTAATGAAATCAGCGCTATCTCGGCGCTGCTGAAAAGGTGTGGAAGAAGCCTGCTAGCTTGCCAATTCAACTGTATGACATATGAACCTTACAGTATGACCTTGTGTTCAGATAAAATAACTTACTTTAATATGGAGCCACACAACAACAATCACAAACGACGTGACAAAAGCAACATAGCTTGTCTTACTTTAACCGTATTTCCAAGGCGTCCACCCCAAAAAGGATGAATGATTTTGGATATCGAAAGTACAGCACTGTGGACAGCCATCTTGAGTTTGAAGCGCCAGTCGAGTGAACGAGGAGGATGTGTTGATCTCGCGCAATAGTTACAATTTATTTTGCCAATGCAAATATATATATATTTTTTGTTGTTGAGTGGTAGCTTTCGTCACAATTTAAGGAGGGAATGTGGTTTATTACATGTCTGTTCAACAACAAAAAAATGTAAGCCAATGATTAAATACCAAAAAAAAAAACCAAACAAAAAAAAACGTAGTCACGTGAGCTTCGCCGCGCAGACTCCGTGGTCACGGAGTGGGGTTTGGCAATATTTCCGGAAGACAGACAAACCAGACTAAATTTGTGTCCATGCTTGTTAAAAGCAGAATAATAAAACTAGTGTAAATGGTCGACTGAGCATATTGGCTTCAGTCTGACTTCTCGTTGAAAGCTGATTTATACCAGGAGAGCATAAATGAGGAAACAGCGCAAGAAATAGTCAAAGTCCCGGGTGGCAAGAGCAACAGCTCTTCTTTGCCGTTCATTACAACCTAGGAAAGGTGACAAGAAAAGGCCCGAAGCGTGGACACAGTACGTAAGATCCGTCGTTTCTCATTTTAAGTACATATAAGTGATTAATTATGTTGTACAATGATTTATCCTTTGGCTTTGCGATGGTTTGGGTTCATGGGGGTGATGACTTCAAACGTCATCTCTGCAGAGCCATCTTGCATGGCCACTGTAACAAATTGAAAGCTTTCCGTTTAAGATGTCATACTAATCTTTGAATGAAATGTCCCCAAATTAATTGTGTTTCAAATATTATGATTTTAATGATTACATTTATTATTAACAAATAGCGTTTCTCTAAAAGAATACCCACTCTTTTTCTTCAAGACTTTACATATTTGACAAACTCTTTTTTGAAAACCCTTAGAATTTAATCTGCCCTTATTATTATTATTATTATTTATTTATTACCCTTTACTGTCCTTTCTATTTTGTTTCCCTTTTTAAACTTTCCCTTTTATTTACTCTGTTTAAAACTTCTGTCATGATAAATGGAAAATGAAAACATATTTTGATAAATCTGCAAAATGTTTTGTCTCTGTAAAAGTGTAACTACACTTTTCAAACTTGGCTGAAATTCAAACTACCCTAATTTAGCTACTTTTTAAATTTTTTTTATCTCTGTCCAGGTCTATGAGACGGTGAACCATGAGATTAACAGGTTGGGTCCATTTGTTTTTTTTACATTCCATCGGGAACTTGTTGGTCTGGTGGTAATCCCATGTGTCTTTTGACTGGTGCACTCCGTTTCTCCTGTCAGGCCCCCTGAGAGCTGTGGCTGTGCTGCTATTGGTGGGGCTCACCTGGCTGCTGGCAAACACCTTATTTGGAGGGGACAGTGGTTCATCTGTGCGGCATTTCTTTAGTGGTAAGAGAAGTAGTTCTGAAATGATTAGTTGGTTGACAGAAAATTAGATGAGATCAATGAAAACAACACATATAGCTAACATTCACTGGTTCTAGCTGCTAAATGTGAGGATTTGGGGACTTTCTCTGTTTAATATAATTGAAAATTGAATATCTATTTATACTGTTGGTCGGGCAAAACAAGAAATTATAGGTGAGCATTTTTTCTGACACTGTAGAGAATAGAGCTACACTTTAACTGATAATGATTTAATTGTTAGTAGCAACCCTAAAGACAAGTTTTAAGTGTTGGTTCAATCTTGATGCATGTTTGATGGAGGGTAAAAATGATCAAACAAAGCCTTTCTGATATGAGATTAGTTTATTTGAGTGTGAAAATTGTGTATTTTTTCAGGTGCAAGTCAGGAACCAACGCCTGGTAAGTAGAAGAAACTGCATGATATGACAATTTTATGTATCATCATGATAATGTTTCATCCTTATCATCATCCTTAACACCACTGACTGATGTATCATATGTTTTAGCTGAATCCCGCCCTCGAAAGTATAAATGTGGACTTTTAGCTCCCTGTCCCCCAAAACATTTGGCTTTCCGCCTGGTGTCTGGTGCTGCCAACGTCATCGGGCCAAAAATCTGCCTGGAGGACAAGATGTGAGATTCAGTTCTTATCAGTTCCTTTCTGTTCATCTATGTCTTTGTCTCCCCTGCTGTCTCTTTCTTGTCTTTCTTTTTTTCCTTTTTTTTTTTTTGGTTTCACACTCACTTTTTTTCCCTCTTTGCTGTCATAACCAGGCCTCCAAGTCTGTCTGGGGAGCTGAATGCAAGTATTCTTTCAGTCTGTCTGTCCCCCATTTAGTTTTGTCTGTAGTCTTGATCCTTTTTGTATTTGTTGTCGTTTCCCAAGTGCCAGGCAGCGTGTAGAGTGTGTAGACTAATGTATATGTGCGAGGCAAGAAAGTGCTTCAGTTAGTGCTTCAACCTCTTCCTATTTCTGTCTCACAGGTTACTGAGCAGTGTGAAGAACAACGTTGGCCGAGGACTAAACATAGCTTTAGTTAATGGCAAGAGTGTCATCCACCACTTTTAACCGACTGTGTTGCATTAATATTTTAAGCTCTTGTTAATTGTATTATTTTGTAACATCTGACCGACGTTTCGTTTCTCCAGGGGTGACAGGAGAGCTCTTGGCCACAAAGACCTTTGATATGTGGGCAGGAGGTAATAAAAACCAGACATCAATGTATAATATGTATTTCACATATGGTGCTTATGGCTTGAAAATAACAAGCTATAAACCACAGTTCATAGCTCATCTGATGTTTGTTCTCAGATATTTCTAACCTGTTGAAGTTTCTCCGGCCGCTCCATGAAGGAACACTAGTGTTTGTCGCTTCCTTTGATGATGCGGCTACAAAGTAAGAATCCATGATGAGCCATCAGTTCCAGTCCAACACCCCCTCTCTTTCCCCAAGCAATTTTCACAGATAAATGGTCAGCTAAAGCTAAAGGATATTTCATGATAAACATTTTGTAGAGTAAAATAATTATGTATTGCACTGCTACAGAGAATGGTATTTTTAATAGCTAAACACCAGCAGGACCAACCAGTCTTATAAACCAACAGCTGATCCTTATCACTTCATCTGCTGTCACTTTTACAGCCAAATTCCACTTCAAAATCAGTAAATGAATTAATTTATTTTCAAAATCTCACACTTAAACTAAAAATATTACATTAAAGCACAGAAAACAGGAAACAATCTGCCACAACTTAGAGTAGGTATGCCAGCCATCAGAGCTGGTATACCTACTCTTGGAAAGTGATATAAAAGTGAATGTGCAAATTTTCATTTGTCAGGAATCCAGATTTTATTTACATATAGACATTACATTTAAATGATGTCTGGTGGCTGGTTCATTTGTTATTGAACAGCCACCAGACCTTTTGGTGTAACAATATGAGCATGATCTTAAATCCCACCCTGTTACCCTCAAAGGCCTTATGGCTTAAAAACCTATCAGGGTTGTATTTTGGTCAAACCTCAGAGTTGAACCAGAAAGTGCCATTAAGATGATGTTAAAGCCGAAGAGGAGTCTACTGAGAAATGTTAATAGCCTGCATTTCATTTCAATCAAATTAAACAGAGGTTAAGCACATACATTACTAAACATTAACCTGCTGCCTAACCCTCATTTCCTGTGACAGGATGAACGACGAGTCTCGGCGACTATTTGAGGAGCTTGGGAGCACGGCAGTGAAGGAGCTGGCCTTTAGAGACAGCTGGGTGTTTGTTGGAGCCAAGGGCATTGAGAATAAGAGTCCCTTTGAGCAGGTTTGTTACTGTTTACTATTAATGCTGAACAGAGCCTAAGGCTAGAATTCATCCGCTGATTTGCCTACAGTTAACTGCTTACAGATGTAGTAAAAAATAAAAATAAAATCCTCCTTGTGTCATCATGTAAAGTACAATCCAAAATATTATTAACTCGATTCAATGATATGCAACAGGAGAGGATACATCCATGTACCAGTATCTCAAGAGAAAGTCTTCTATTTGCAACATATTGCCATATTGTATATTCATTCCACCCCTAAATCTGACCACAGGTGATGAATGCTAAGGCTTCTATTTGCCAGCTGAGCCAGTGCTATCCTGTGGAGACAGTAGCGATGCCTACCAGATGACACAGTTGGCTTATCCTGCAAAATTTTACAAGTCTGCCTAACAGAAAGCTTAAATGTATTTAAAAAGTACGTTTGGGTTCACATTTTGAGCTTCTTAAAGACCTGTGCTGACCATTTTCCAAACCTGACCATAGCTTTTGAGATTGGTGATTTTCCTACCTTCCAAGCTTGTACTACAACTACTAGCATTTTACATTATGTTGCACGGTAATGCAGTTAAAATGGGCTGTTTTGAAATCTATAGTTGATACATCCATGGGTCTAATAACTTCTTGTATCCTTTGATCAACTTTATTTGCACCTCACCTCTGATACCAGTCTGTTTTGTTGACCTAAGTTCTTTTTGCCCATGGTTGTTTCCATTAGCGTATGAAGAACAGCAAGAGCAGCAACAAGTATGAAGGTTGGCCCGAGTCTCTGGAGATGGATGGCTGTATTCCTCTGCGGCCACCCCTGGGCGGATAATTCTGCCTGACGCTCTCTCACGTACGGTACATCACCACCTGGAGTGTCAGCAGTGGATCCAAATGACTGTTATAGAGCCAGGAAACTGCCGAATGACTGAAACCATCCAACATCTGGGCCACAAACTACATTTTTATTTTCCTTCTCGTGGCAGAGGCATGAGCTGACTACAAAGATTGTCTTGGGACTTGATATATTTAAAATTGCTGGAACCTGTTGTTGGGTTTGTGCATTAAAGCTTTGTGAGCCACTTTTGAGCTGAAGTCATAGAAACAACGACCTTTTTTTGTTTATGGTTAAGGTAAACTTGGGAGGCTGAATGTTTGATGACCTAAGTGTAACAGCGACAAGTGAATGAATACAGCTGGAGAAGGTCTTCCAAAGCCAGTGTAGGAAAAATGTATATATTTCCTCTCTGGAAGACAGCCTGTAGCGTGTCAATATTCTGTGCTTGTGCAACAGGAATATGAAGAATACTTGCATGACATTTGATGTTCAGCAGGTAATAGACACACCTAACTGGTTTCACACTAAAGGCATTTGGAAACTTAATCCATGTCAGAATAGGAACAATGTTTGAGGTACATTAGTAGTTTAAATGTCCTACCAAGCACCAGGTCTGTGGGCAGATTTTATATTTAAATACGTTAATATATTTTCATCCTGTGATATTGTTATGCCTAGTGTTAGTTGCCATTGTTTCCTAAGAACTATGTCCACCTGTTTACAGATTTATTTAGACTAGTTTGGCTATTTTTCTTTGATAAAACTATTTATTTGAATACTTTATTAGAAAATACAACAGATTCATAGTGTGGGTTTGTAATAACACCACCCATGGTTTTAATGTTGTCTCAGGCCTGCAAGCATCTTTCCACCGAGTGCTTTGTTTAAGGATTCAATCTTATGTGGTTGTGTATGTTGTTTTTTTAAATGTTGTGCACTCATCGGGCATCTTGAAAGCCTAACGTACGAAATGCATAGAAATAAACATGGTTAATATGTATGGTTAGAGGTCCAATTTAGCTGCTTTTGTCTGAATTTTGTTGTTACCTCCTAGGTGTAAAGATTTTTCTACAAAGCATTCTAGTCTGTCTTTATATTGTGACAACAATGCTAATGAATAAAAAATTGCCAAATATTTCTTGTGTTTTGTTGTTTCTTTCATGGGCCCTGAGTGGTCTTGAGTCAACTGGCGTACTTGAAGAAATTCACCAGAGGGCGACAAAAATCGAAGTCTCACTGGGGTCATTCAGTTCATTATGCTCAAGGCATTTGCTTCACTAAGCATATGGTGGAGATAAACACTGCAGACTAAATGTAGAAGACTTCAGGTTTGACAGTGAATACAGTGGCAGCGTAGATTCGTGTTGCTCGTTGAATCGGTAGGCTGTAACGTTATAATGGCAAACACGATCAATTTCATTGTTCCAGTGGAATCTGTTATGGGGCCTTCAAGTGTTGATAGAAAAATCGTGATTTCGAGAGGTTAAGTCACGAATGGGTTTCGTGTTCTTGAGGACTGTTGGTCAGGTGGTGTTCAAAGGGAGAGGCAGAGACCATGAGCATCCAGTCAGTTATTGAGGTAGAATAATGAGTAGTTTAATTGCTCAGATTATTATCTGGACTTAATTATCATTAAGTAGGCCTATTTTCATATTTAGCCTACATTTACCAAGGAAGGACATTTGTTTTCACAGCCTCCACATGTCTCACAAGAAAAACAAAAAAGAAATTAAAAGAAAAAGAAATAACATAGTATCTAGATTAATATACTAATTTATCTGCCTGATCTCTAACATAAAACCATATTAAGCATAGAATTGTTACAATATCCTTTACAGGCTCGGTATTGCCAGTGATAGAAAAACGGCTGAATGCTCTTTTAGGTTTAACGGCTGCTTTGCTGAAACTCAAACTTACAAGGAGCATCAAATGCCGCATCAAACCCGTTGATACAGTCTGTGATACAAACCTGTATCACCACCGCCCCCTTGTGGTGGAGTAAGCTAACTGTCGGTTTTGTTTTTCCTTAGGATGATGATGAGCCCTGTGGCAAGTGAGAACTGGCAGGCAGAGCGCGCTCAGTACACACGAGAACCTGCTGAAGGCCGATGGATTCGTGCGTTGTAAATTATGTACATAAGTTGCTGATATTATTCGGGTACACATGAATGGCCAGTCGCGCAACTAGGAGCCGTCAAACCGAGCAGCGAGTGGGAAAACCTGTAAACCAACGGCAAGCACAGTCTGAACAGGAACGCGTACACCAAGTGCTTCTGACTGTCTCTCTCACACAGACCGAGGCTCGACGACTCCTGTGGGGGGTTTTCAAGCCGACAACACCGCGGCTATAGCGCATAAAATGTAACAAACGGAACCGAATTTTCGCGATTTTTTTCTAAAGCTTTTTGTAAATGTATTTTTTCAACCGGTGTAAAATAATTTTGTAGGTGGAAAGCCCAGTGTAAATCTCGTGTAATAACGTTTGTAAAAATAAAAAAGCTGTAGGAATAATAAAAAAAATCAGTTGTCAGTGAGTTAGCTATAATTAGTTAGCTATCTGGGCTGAGCAGCTCGTTTTATAAATAAATATATCGCTGGACCGACGACCTACGATGTTACGTTTGGGTAAGTGGTGTTTGTTGTTATTTTCAATTACAATGCAAATAGTAATTTGATTCCTCAGTCCTCATTGAGACATTAGCCTATTACCATTTTCTTCAGCCTGTTTAAGCACTATGAGTTTGTTTATTAGGTATTTATCCTCTCCTATGGCTGCTTATTATTCTGAAATAAATTATGCTGTGTCAAAACACTTACGTCAAGTGCAGACCTGCGGACAGAGTGGCTGACAGGCCCTCAGACACCCACCGTGTAGCCCATCATTTGAATGATTTGCCTGTGCTCAGGACACTAAAGACTTGGAGGTTTGGGGATTTTGATTTGTGGTGGCGTCAGTCGTCTCAGTCACTATGCTCTTGCCCTGCATCGTGATTGTGATTTGTGTCTTTCACCGTTTGCACGGCGTTTCTAAAAGTCAGCTGAGCGACCAGCTAGCCAATAGCTGTACTTCATGGTGCTTGCACATCCTGGCATCACAGTGTCGTAGCCTATAAATAACGTACATTATTTGCATTTTTTTGCATTTTGCCTCAGAGGAAGACTGCTGCAGGACCGGACACATCATGGGTTCTTTGCTCCAAGCAAATTGCACAATATGATTTTAGAAAATTAAAATAATCCTAAAAAATTAACCACAATGTCAGCTACACCCATCAACCTATCTTATCCATAAATTATGTATAACATCAAGCATTCCCTCCTCAACTCCGGTATTGAAATTTTATAGATATATATCAAAACATTGCATCTGATAGCCCCACTGGGAGTGATAGTGGGGTACTCAAAACATTAGGGAGGATGCTTCATCTTCTAAAAAAGGCTGACAGCTGCTAAACTACTGAAATCAACACTTTGCTGAGTACTCCATCATCCATTAAAGTTCAGAGACCATTTGCAGGAGTACAAGGGGCTCAGTTCTTGATATGAGCTCCAGGAGTAGTAAGCTACTTTAGTAACATGTAATCCTGATTCATCATTGGCTGATTAAGGAGCCTTTCGCTCACCTGGATTATAGGAATCCTTTGGTATGGAATGGTTCTGCTCGCTGAGGGGAATGAAAGAGAACAAAAAGGGGGCTTAGATAACACATATTCTCTCTGTCTCTCTCTCTCAGTGAACAGAACTCTATGTGTGTGCTACCTACACTGCACTCTCCCATGCTTGACCTGGATTGGACAAAAGTCCTTGTTGTGTTTTCAGCCTTGAGTTTCCCTAATGGGAAGGGAACAATCATTGTGTGTTTGATTCTAGTGGCCAACATTTGATATTTTTAATCAGATTTCAAAACTCCTCCAAGACAGAGGATGCACAGGGAAGCAACATGTGCTGAACCAACTCGTGCAATCATTGTGTAGGGGGAGTAGTCAAAGCAGTTTTAATGTCATTATCTTTTCTTGTTCAATTGCACGTACACTGCTCTTAAATTACTGTGCTGGATTTTGGTTCATTAAGACATTGGATTGTGAGTTTAAATGTGTAGTGTTCTCTCTTCCTCAACTGTGTATATTGCATAGTGCTTGTCTTGAACATTGTAATTAACTGTAATTGTGCCACACAACAATCACAGTTTGAGCCTGACCACCGCCTGTTTTGCAATGCGACAGCAGCATGGACAAAGTCAGCTCTTTGAAGGTTTACACCTGCCACTTACAGTGATGTATCCTGGTGTGACTGGCCTCACTGAACAAATGTGGCCTTTGTTTTGACCTGCCAGTGTGGTCAACAGCTGAGAGTACAGATGTAGACCTGTGATCTTCAGAACAGTTGCTGCTTGACATCCAGCCCATTTGAATTTTGGCCAGAAGTAGCTCTCAGACCTTGTGCTACCTCTGCCCCGTCTCCACACACCACTCAGCCTCCATTACCTCTTTAAGTCTCTGTGGGACTAATGCTGAATTTTAAAAGGACTGGATGGAAGTGTTATATTAAGCATATGTGGAAAAGTTGTTGATACAGGCAGGTATTGGTTTGAATTTGGTTTGGATTTGATCATACGCAACAGGGCTGAGGGGTATCCCATTACTCAGTCAACTCAATTCAACACAATTTGTTTCATATTTCTCTCGGTTCCAAGTCTCCAGCCAAGTGTATCTCCTGAACCTTTCCACTCATTCCTGACTCCCTGCCTGGTAAAACAAAGCACACTCAGTCTAGTAATCAACAAAGGGATAATATGCAACTATTGTAGCTGGCAGTTGATGAAGGAACCTGGTGAAAAGACTGCAACACTTGCTGATAATGCACATGTGCTCTCATAACTTTACACCTGAATTACACCTGACAAGACACCTATACTAACTGATGCTACTTACAATCAGTTAGAAGTTTGTAATTTAACTTACACTTAACTTAAAATTTGAAACTTTATTTTTAATAAAAACCCATTAAACCCAATGTTTATCAAAAATGTTGAGCTCAGGAATAACTGTGCCCAGAAGCAGAGATAGTTATAAGACATTAAAAAAATCATTCTGTCCCTGGACTTAAAACAAGGGCTGCCACAGACAATTATTTTCATCATCAATTAATCTGCTGATTATTTTCTGTTTTTTATTTTCTTGTTTGATGTATAAAATCATCATATTCATATTGCTTGTTTTGTCCAACCAACAGTCCAAAACCAAAACATATGCAGTTATGCTATCACATAAGACAAAAATGTAGCAATTCCTTACAATTGAGAAGCTGTAATTACAGAATTGTTGGCATTTTGGCTTTAAAAAATGACAGAATTATTAATTGATTATCAAAATAGTTGATGATTAATTTTCTGTTAATTAATTGTTTGAGCGCCACAGGTTTACACAGTCCTAAAACAGTCCTTCACCCTGCTCTCCCTTGGCCCTCTGCACCCAGTCTCGCTGTGACACTGGACATACCAACGGAAACTATTCCTATGCTAATGTAATCACCTCATGTTTTCAACCTTTTCCAACCACTAAAAGCATTCCTCCTCTTCATCTCCTCTCCTCTCCGCGCACAACTGTAGCTGCTTTTGTTCGGGCAAAAATTTAGCTATAGTCACTACTTTCATTCACACAAACATTGGCACATATTTTATCAGGCAAAATCCCATCCCAGCCCCTTTTTTGTCTGTGCCACCCCCCACCCCCCTCTTTATCTCTCTCTTGTTCTCTTTCACACACACATTTTTCCCACCCCTTCTACTAGCCGGCCCCCCTCGCTCCATCTCTCCTTCCCTCTCTCTCTGTTTGAAACTCTGCTGTCTGCCTGCTCCCACCTACTACAATCCCTTCCTGCCCCCTTCGCCACTTTTTATTCACTCTTTTCATCTACGCGTCCCCCTCAATTACAAAAACGGTGCTGTCTGTGCGGACACACACACACACACACACACACACACACACACGCAGTCCCCTGGCTCTTCCTTTGTCTGCCTGCCTAATTTTCCAGCGGCAGTTTGGTTCCAGGGGATTAATGTGTGTATCCCCATGAAGTAAGGGCTGAAAAAAGAGCAGGAGGCAGGTAGGGTCGCAATGTAGTTTTGTTGCGTTTAAAGTTATAGATTGTGTAGGAGATGTGAGACTTCTGTGTGTGCACTTTTGTTTGTCTTTGTGCAAAAGAGAGTGTGAGTGATGTTATATAGGGCTTTTTTTTCCTCCCTGTTTCAAAACTTTGAGCACAGACAAGAATCAAGTTCTGGCGAAAACAAACGTGGCCTTCAGCGGGCTTTGAGAATAGAATATAAATCACATCTCACAAAGAAAAGGTGTCACAGTGATTTTTGGTGCACATTTCAGAAATGATTAGGCAGCTGCAGGTGTTCTTCCTGTGCAAGAACCTCGCAGAAGCCTGGAGGGCAGGCAGAGTGCAGCACCTCAGATGTTCAGTTCTCATATAGGCCTACTCCAGCACAGACAGAAAAATTAACAGACAATGATTCTGACATGTGAACTTGATGCACGCTAGAGTTTTTGCTGCCGAAGAGAGATGCCACCATTTTAGCTGCAACGTTGGTTTGTTATCTTCAACTTTGGTTTACAGCGTTTGCCCACATGGGCAGTTGCTTGGTCATTTGGCTGGTGTCAGGAAATTCCTTTCTCCATTCTTTCATTGAAAGGGGACATTTGGACGTTTGGGTGCGGGAGAGGGTTTGCTTTTGATGTGTGTGTGTGTCATTGCATGTGTGTTTGTCTGTATATAAAACATAGAAAGGGTATGAGAGGGACAGAAAGAGAGAGAAAGAAAGAGTGAAACAGAGAGTTTGTTCTATCCTGCTGGTGTGTGTCTTTGAGTATCTGTGTGTGTGTGTGTGTGTGTGTGTGTGTGTGTGTTTGGAAGGGAGACTGGGCGGGTGTGAGAGACAGTGATGGGGTTGAACGTGTTTGATGTACTGTGATAACTCTGTCCGGTATGTGGCTTTCATGGGAACTCCTTGCCCTAGGGACATGGGCGAATAAGCTCCTGTTTAAAGGGCAACTTCCCTCTCTTTATCGCCTGTTGTTTTCCCCCCTTTATGTTCCCCACATCCTGTTAGCCTTTACCTTTTTAGACTCACTGTACACTACAGTATGTCGCCTCTGGTTTGCCATAACTCACATAATTTTCCTTTAGTTATGGTATAGTACACAAAGTCTTAGATAAGTCATTTGTTCTCTATTATTTAGGTTTATCGTAGTGCTGAAATTAGTCAAATGAAGACGTTAGTTTAAGTTTATATAATTGATCATTTAATTAACTGTTTAATCATGTAATGACCCACATTACCTGGCTAATTGACTGATGATAATAATGAAAATAATCATTAGTTACAGTGCTATTGTTGCAGTAGTGTTGGGCAATATGACAGTATGATATATAAGTCATTTGTCAACTGGTAGAGATTTTGCTATACTGTATCTGTCAGGGTAGCTATCACTTTAATGTCATGTTGTATCAGGCCATCATGGGCCAAATAGTTGGACTGCCTTGTGGCAATATTGGATGTACAGGATTTTATATACTAACAATCCCACTAAACAATCCTATACGGTTATTTTATTCATACATGGTTCCAGAAAATTACAGAAAATTACCTATATAACAATTTATATCCCTTTCCCAATTTGAAATTGCACACAGTATAATGTGATAGACAGTTCTATCCATATTGCCCACTCATATGCGTCAATGATTTCATAATTAGTTTTGTTGCATTATGGTATTAGGTGTGGAGTGTGTTGTGGGAAGCTTGTGTAATGCTAATTACAGTCTGTCTCTTAGAGTATGTTGCTGAACTGGAATTCTGTCTTGTTCGCCAGTTGCCTGTGAAAGTCCCATGTGTTCAGTTGTAAAGTAATATGTGTTGAGTTGTAAACTAATATGCAAAGTGAGTTAATTTCCTGACCTGGACTGCACTTTTTACTTTGCATTTACTGCACCATTACACTCCCAGGACAACCACATTCCTTGAGCGCAGCTTTTGTTGTTGGTATGCATGAGCACACTATCTTACTGTAACTTCAGCTGCTTATCATAAATGGCTTCATTGCAACTGATGGATCAACCCTTTCTTTCAGATATTGGTTCCAGGGTAACTTCAGGCTGGCTGGTGTCCTAATGAAACAGCTCTGATGCAGCCACTTGGCTGTCAGAAGGCAGAGGTGATATAATACCTATAGGGACAGATGGAGAGTGATAGAGGAGAAGTGAAGATAAAGATGTCATCAGAAAAATGCCCACTAGTGTACACACACTCTCACACACACACACACACACACACACATACACACACATACCCACGTGAATGAGTTACAGCATTGCAGGGCTATTGCCATGTCAGAGGAGGCAGAGGATAATACCTAGGGCCAATTTAAAACTGCCTATTATCACCCTGTCTGAATGGTCGACTGGGTACGCACTGAGTAATACTGTCTGCCGATCCCTGTGCTGATGATAATCATAATCATAGTTGTGTATATTTATGAGCCCTTTGTTGCAGATGCTTGGTAGCCACTCACTCCAGTGTACTTCGACAATCCCTCTGCGTATGAATTATTCACACTCAACCGGCCCATAGTTCGTCGTCCATATTTAATGGTTGGGATCGCGTACTCCTAACTGCAGCTTTCTGTTGACTAATGGAGCCGCTGAACACAGCTTAAGTCACAAGACGCCGATAAACGTGCACTTGATGATTGATGAAGCCATGTGTAATTCTTGACCAGGCTGGCAGGATATTCTTTGAGGGCTCTTTAGTTTAAATGTCAAAGTTTAGGCCATAACTAATGAAGCGTTTGTTTGGGTACAAGTTTGGGCTGCCAGAGTTCACTACTGAGTTTGAATTAACATCGTCCAATTAATTACCTCAGGTCACTTTGGCAAGTGGCTGTGTTTAAAAAGACCATTTATGGACATTTCTACTTTCTGAAGTTTTACCCTGTATGTGATTACTGGAAACATTGCACCAGTTATGGAGATCTTCAGAATCTACTCACATTAGGTTTTCTGTAATGTTTGCAACATTTTGCTACCCAGTGAGCTTAATTGCTACAAATGCGTTAGCCAAAGTTTTACAGGCAATCACCACCTCACATTCTCAAGGGGAATACAGCCTCTATTTGCAAGAATTAGCAGTGATTGGCCTTACAAGACTCACAAGAGCTGTTGAATCAGTTACAACTCTCCGATCCAATTTACACATACGTTTGGGCTTACTCTGACAGTCCATTTCCTTACAAAGGTACTTCTGTGAGGTTACTTCTTTAATGTTGGTGCATTTTGTCCCTCTAAAGTCTAGAGACCCTCTGACTTTCCTATTCAAATGTATCTCATCAAATACAAACAGTATCCTACTTGCATTCTTCTTAAGAGAGTTAAATATGGCAACAACATGACAATAATTCTCTCCTGTCTGACTGTCTGAATATTAATGCAATGCTTTGTTTTTGTCTTGCAGGGTTTACTTGAAGATATTCACACACCAGTTTGAAGGAAAAACACTGCAGCTTTCCCAACAGGCTTGAAAAAAACTCCTGGTTCAGTGTGTGTTTGTAAGAGCTGGGAGATGTGTGGTTTACTTTGATTGGTACTGCACCTAAGTGGGTTCTAAAGAAAATGTAGGAGATGGTGAGGAGGAAAGTGAGAACAGAAACTATTTCCTAACAGCTGTGGTCTCATCCTCCTGTGCTACAACACAGCATCCAATCAAACAAGACAGGGAGACAGAGAGCGGAGGAACAGTGGGAGAAGGTACTGGAAGAACAGTTTGACAGACTAGAAGGGGTGAGTGGGTGACCACAGAAAGAGAAAGAGACGGGGACTGACGGAGGAGCAAAGGTTTGGAGGAGGAGGAGGAGGAGGTCGAGGAAGGGTGGGAAAGGCCATTCCCTATGGCTACTGACCCAGGAGAGCCCACAGGCACCGAGGACTCCTCGGAGAAACCTGATGGACAGATGGAGGAGGACACGGAGCGGGAGGGCAGGGCCGACCCACAGAGGGAGAGGACCCACAGCACCCCCTCGGACTTCCCCTCCTCCCGGACTCAGGAGAGGAAAGCGACAGCAGGAGAGGATGGAGGAATCCGAGGAGGAGGAGGAGGAGGAGGAGGAGGAGGAGGAGGGGAGGCCAGCCAGGCGGGTGAGGAGAACCCAGTCAGACCGATTTCATTCTCCACACCCTCCTTACCAGTGGACACTGGCCAGAAACGACTGAGGAGGGAGAAGCGCTTCTTCAGGAAGAGTGTGGAGATATGTGAGGAGGACGATGAGGTGGAGGTGCCCCCAGAGGCGCCCCACAGTGCCCCCCACCTGGAGCTGCGCTCCTCAGACTCAGTCTTTACCAGCTGTGCCCAGCAGCAAGGGGCTCCTTCATCCTCTGCTGCCCTGGGCCATGACCCATCCTGCCCCAGCTCCAGCCAGGAGCCTGGCAAGGATGCTCCTTCCTCTGCACCCACACAGAGGGGGAAGGAGAGGGACCGTGAGCAGGAGGAGGAGGCGGAGATGAAGGCTGTGGCCACCTCTCCTGGAGGCAGGTTCCTCAAGTTTGACATTGAACTGGGCAGAGGAGCCTTCAAGACTGTGTATAAAGGCCTGGACACAGAGACTTGGGTGGAGGTGGCTTGGTGTGAACTTCAGGTAAGACTCCTTTCTTTTCACACCATGATGCCAAATATTTAACCATAATAATACATTAAAATAAAATAAACCCAAAATAATCAATGCACTCCAGAATGTATACACAGAGAGGTAAATGGAAATACTTTATATCAACAAATAATATTTCCAATTAGTGTGCTTTGGAGAGCTTTAAGCCCAATGTTGCTCTTTTGAAGTGAATAGTATTAGATGTTTTCCAGGAGCTCTTCCTGCTGAAATCTGGAAATCTCAGCTCGTTGTCTGCTTGCTATTCACACTGCGAGACTGCAGTTCACTGGAGACTGGGGTGAAAAGGAGGAGCATCGCTTGTAGTTAAGTGACAGCACAAAGTGAAAGTGGAGGCTTTGCCTTTTCTAGGACGGTTATGAATAATAGAATCATGGGCTGTCAGTGCTTCAATTTGTTGTGATAGGGTATCCTATTAGAAACAGCATTTCCTGCATTAGCTTGAATTGTATTCATTCATTCATGACACTTGAGGCCTCACAGTTCTTGAGAAGAAACCTCTTGAAAGGTCTAAAAGCCGTGTTACTTTATGGAAATTGATTTTTAAAGAAGCAAATTTTATCACTAATCAAGCAGTCAACATGTATCAAAAGGTTTAAAATGAGAAGTTAATGTTCTTATGATAAACTTTATGGTCAACATTATGTTGCTAATTTGGCTTTAACATGCGCCCGGGTATAGCCGAGGCTACAGTACATGTCACAGAATACTGTTGTCTATTGTGTAATGTAATGAGGTATGAAATGGAAATATTCATGTGAAATGGAAGCTCTGAATGGGATGTGTTTTATGAGCACAGAGCAAATAGGAACACTGTAGCAAATGTAGGTGTAACAACAGCAAACATTACTGTTAGAAACTCTTTGTCATGCATTGACATTGCGGTGGGAGGAAAATAATGAAATTTGATAAATGCTCAAAACCAGAGCACTGTCAAAGTCTTTACATACTGTAGACAACCGAATTTATTATGCTGAGAAATAATGGGAAACATTGTTAGATGGTGTGAATTCAACATGTGGTGGGAGACAGACTTGTGGAGGAGAAAAGAAATGAATCTCTCTGATTCTTGACCCCAGAATAGAGAGCAGTGTTGGTGAGCCATCTGATTTGACTGCTGGCTTTGTGTGAGAAAAGTCAGTCATGTGTTTGGTTCGGAGCTAATTCCAACACAAGAGCCTTGACTAATCCTTGAGATCAGGCTCTGTCCGTTGGGCTCACAAGCAGCAGGCATGTCCCCATCACCTTTTCTGGTTTTACTCCAACACCTAGTGAATCAGCTTCACGTCAGCAGGTGGGCTTTTCTGCTTACATACTGCCATAGCTCCTGTTCAGCTCTATACTTAGGTACTCGATGTGCTCAGCTTGCAAAGGTAGAATGTGCCACCTTCAATAATAATGTTATCAGGAATATATTTTGCCACCAGACAGCATTCTTTCATGACACCAACAAAGGCACCACACTGTATTTTGCCTTGGCTCAGGGCTGTGAGCAAATCTGAGCTGGTAAAGCACTGAAAATGAAAAGACAGTAGGTTTAAGCTGATTTGCGCACCCATATTGAATCTGTGATATCCAATTTTGTCTCTACAAATGCATTAGGTCACAGTAAATCTCATGGAAAAAAAACAGTTTTTACTGGTTATTTGTTTATGAAACATGAGGCCATTACTGGCTACATCAGTCAGAAATTACTGAGACAATTAGAAACACTTCATGCATATTTTACTGTCCAATTCGATTTCATATATACAGATAGTAAGACAGCCTTTTAGAGAAAAACAGACTGAGATTCTGACACACAGAGCAACACTAAGGAGAAGGGGAAAAGGCAGTGTGAGAGAGAAAAGTGCGAGAAACAGGAGGTGATGGTGAGTGGGAGAGAGAGAGAGACAGAGGGGGAGACGACGAGCCAAACAGAGGATTACCATGGCATCCCTCCCAGAGAGCAGTTGTGTGGCTAACACTAAGTTACCACATGCAGGGAGACACATGCACACACACACACACACACACACACACACACACACATGCACATACACACAGACAGTACACAGTGGCCTGGTGACATGTCTATAGATGGATCCAATGCCACATTCAGTGCAACGTTCTAATCAGTCAGGTCACATGATCTGTCCTATGTACTCCACCTAACCAAAACTTATGCACGGTTTCAATGCAAAGTGGTATTAGAGGAAACAATAATAATCAGAATAATAATGATTTAGATATGATCGGCTTGCTGTGTTAATAACGATGCAAACATTAATGTGTGCTGCTGGTGTTGGATGCAAAGATGGGCAATCTTCAATAACACAGTACAGTGGATGCATCTCAATTAAGGATGATAATAAGCAATGTTCTTGTGTTAATTGTTGTAAAAGACAAACAACTTAGGTTTCATAAGTTGGACTCAATTCTTTACATTTTTGTAATTTTGAAATTCAAGCAGCAGTCATTTCCAACTATAAGCGTAGGTCCCAGTAATCAAACAGCAGGTGCAGACAGAAGATATTCTGTCCATGTATAATAATGCCATAAGACGAAGGACAGTCTGTGCAACGCTCCCAGTTTGAAGGCACCGAATGGGATAGGAGGATAAAAAGCCTGTACATGACTAGCCAGTGTACTATTTGATGCTATCTCTCCACTAGCACCTAGCTCCTCTCCTCCTGTGTCCACAATGGAAGGGAAGCCAGGGGATTAGCTGTCCAAATGCAACTTGAAAGAGTGTGTAATTGAAGTTCACAGTGTGGACACCATCTCTCTTCTTTCCCCTCAGTTTGCCTTGGAATTCCACGCCTAGAAGGGCAGAACAATATATCTCCCAGGCCATCCGTCACCCTAAGTGGATGTGTACTATCTGTACACATGCCTGTACATCTGTGTCAACATATGCTACTGTATGTGTCTGCCTATCAGCCCCCCCCCCCC